>JZKD02S1608125.1:371426-394981 GCA_000966675.3 Picea glauca | reverse complement strand
TTGTGAATTTGAGATATAAAGTGTCCAACTTGTGAGATTATGAAATCTCAAAAAACCTTAAGGAAAGACATGCTCGCGAAAAAACGGGTCCTTCGTAAGTAATAAAGCATTACTATTCTGGTCACGGAGGTTCTCTCAGAGTCTTATGATTTTTTTGGAAGGAAAGAAAAGAAAAAACAGCTCTTGATCATAAGCGTCAGGTTTTTCCAAATTTGTGTAAAGTGAAAAAACAGGGGTGGCTCCAACAGGATTGACAGGCTATTACCACAATTATTTCAAGAAATATGGTCAAATAGAAGCACCTCTAACAACATTATTAAAGGAAGCATTTTGTTGGACTGAAGAAACAACCAAAGATTTTGAAAAAATTAAGGAGGTTATGTGTACAACTCTCATCCTAGACACACCTGACTTTACAAAAAGATTTGTTGTGGAGTGTGATTCCTATGGCCATGGAATTGGTGCAATTTTAATGCAACAAGGAAGGCCCCTTGCATTTGAAAGAAACCAACTTAAAGGAAAAGAACTTAGTCAAACCCATTTATGAAAAATAAATGATGGCCATACTACATGTAGTTTAGATTTTCTATTGTATCATGATTGCCTATATTTATGTAAGAATTCCCAACTCAAAACTGTTTAAGAGGTTCAATGGAGCCAGTCTGCAAATTTTCAGAGCTAAATTCTACTTGGAATGGTCGAATTTCATGTTTTAATGGTTGTTGTAGAGTTGTAGGAAGTTTGGTGAATTGACGACCGAGATCACGTTTGATTAAGAGATCAACAACCCAAATTAACTTTACTAAATTTAAAAATTCATAAGGTTTTGACTGTTTGAAAGGTTGAGTAGATCAATGGTTGAGATTCATTTTCAGTGGTTTGGAAGTTGAAGCATATCAATGGTCTAGATTAGTTTTGATCATTTGGGAGTTAGATTCGATCGATGGTGAGTATCATCTTATCTTATCTTGGAGATCGACGGTCCAAATTCATTGGGGATTTGGTTGAAATTTCTAAGTGTTGGAAATTCGGCAAGAGAAATCATTGATGATAGATGGTCAAGTTGGTTGAATTGGAAAATATTTTGATTCATCCAAAATAAATATACAACGATCGATGGTTGATGGTCGAGTGTTGGAAGAGTTGGACGAAGTTGGTAGATCAATGACGAAGATAATTTTTCATTGGGAGATCAATAGTCCAAATTCATCAGGAGTTTAGTAAAAATAATTCTAAGTGTTGGAGTTGGCCAAAGGAAATCTTCGACGACCGATGGCCAGGTCAGTTGGATTTGGTGAAGTGTTTTCAGTTGCAAATGAAAATCATTGATGGTCAATGGTTGGGTGTCAGACGATTCTATGAAGTGTTTCGATCATGCAAGATAAATTTTTGATGGTTGATGGGCTGACAATCGGGTTTTAGCTGATTCAGTGAGGTGTTTGGGTCGTCCAAGGGAGATGGTCGATGGTCAATGAAGGAAAGAGAGTGATGATGTGTCATTCCATTTCAACATCAATGTGTCATGACACATCATCATCTACATGTTGTGCCAAATTTTCCAATTTGACACCTTAGGATGATGTGGCATGCCACATCAACATCCTTGTGTCATGTCACACCAATAGTTTCAATGTCAGCTAACAGGAATGGATGATGACTAATGATCATATCAAACAAACTGGATAAGTGTTTCATCAGTCAATGGGGATCACTGATGACTGGTGGAGAATGGTCAAGTCAGTCGGTTTAATAAGGTATTACAATTGTTTTCCAAGAGAAATGACCGATGATCAATAGCCGATGATCAATCATCAGGGGGGTTCGCTGACGATTTTGGTTTGATAGTGAGAATCGTTGATCGAAAATGGAGTGTGGATCAATGAATCAGATTTCACATGGTTTGATATTGATGGCTTAGATTTAAAGGGTTGTTACAACATTAAAACAATCAGTTTTATACGAAATTCTCCAATTTTTGAAGGTCGTGAACTTGTGGGGTGATTTTGAGGCCCTAAACAACATTTTTATCCAATAAAAACCCATGAAAATAGAGTGTACCAAAGTACATTATGTCTCTATAGCTCAAATAAAAAGAACTCGGAGAGAGCTATCCAATGATCTATTCCAGGCACACAACAAAGCTCATATGAGAAAGTTACAACTGAAATAGTAAAAGTAAAATTTTGGCATCAAATTACCTCCAGAGTGCATAATTCCTTGCTCAAAAGCTTGTTTGGGGAACAAGAGTAGTATATGGAAATATTTTGATCCATAGAAGACATCCATAGAGCCATATTTGGAATCTGGGTATGTAAAAATGTGTAGGGAGAGAAATAAGTCATTTATAGCATACAAGAATAAAATGAGAAAAATAGTCAAAACGTCTATGAACCATAACTTTCATATCAGAGCTCGGATTTGAGAAAACGAATAGTCGATGGAAAGGTATTGAGGATGAGAAGACATATATCCACCCAATTTTTTTAATTGAGCAACAAAGTTTCTATAAATTAATAAAGATATTTGTGTAGCAGTGAATAAGTCGAAAATTGCAACATGTAAATGTTGTAACTTTTCGCTCATAAATAAGATTGAGGCATGGGTACAACCACTAAAAGGATTTTTCAAAGAGGAACACATATAAATAATCATATTTTGAATTGATCCATTGTGTTCTTCATAAATTTATATGAAGAATGACCTATATTCTAATTAATGAAATATTTTATGTTATGCATGATCTAACATGAATTATTACATGCATATTTCTTACTGAATTAGAGGTACATGAAAGTAACTTTGGTTTTTATATGAGGATTGGAGTTATAGAATATGATAAAGGATATTACATCCATGAGGAGGATATTATAGGTTTGCATGTCAGCATGGGGAACACTGAGGCAAAGTCTAATGGGAGAAGAGACAGGAAGGAGCTTGTAACTATGAAGAGTCTGCATAGAGAAGTGCAGAGATATAGAGAAGAAAATGAAAGGATTATGAAGGATCAGGAAGACATACTTAAAATTTATGAATATGTTGCATAATCAAGTCAACAAGGACTATGGTACCAACAAATAAACTATTTCTAGACAAGTTTCGACATCCAGACCCCAAAGAAAAAGGGATGATCATGGAAATGATAGGAAGTCAATAAGCATGGGAAGACACCATCATTCTCCAAGGAAATCCACTAGAATAAATCACTTAAGTTTAGGTCTAGGGAGAAACCCAAATATGTTTCCTATCCAGAAGAAAAGGAGAAGGCCTGAGGTAGACATCTTATAAGGTAAACTCGAGAATATTAAGCCACCAAATTTCAATCATGGGAACATGAAAGGAGAAGAGGTCAAGACCTGGCTATTGGAAATGAAGAAATATTTTCAACTGCATGATTACCCCTAAAGGGTAGAAGATAGAATCACAACCTACCACTTGCAAGGAAAGTCAGCCATGTGGCAAGATCAACTTAAGCAAGCCTATCACCTTGATGAGAAAATGATCTCATGGAAACAATTCAAAGGATATTTCAAAGAGAAATATTTGTCTGAGCACTATTATGAAAGGAAGATGAAAGAGTTATTTGAACTCAAGTTGGGAACCATGTCCATGGATGAATATGAGAAGAGTTTCTTTGAATTGATGAAGTATGTTGACTTCATAAAGGATGAGAAGGTCAAAATCCAAAGGTTTCTTAGTGGGTTACCTTCTTTCTATAGTGACAAGATTCGGTATGATAACCCCAAAACTTTGGAAGAAGCAATAAGGAGAGAAAATCATCTTTATGAGTAGAACAAAGGAAGGCCAATATTCCAAAAAGATTGGAATGACAAGATGAAGGGTAAAAAGGATCAAAGGAATAAAGGTTCTAAGAAACCCTTTTTCAAGAACAACTCCTAAGAAAATCAACAAAGTCAGTCAACGAAAAATGAGTAGAAGATTGCAGATCCATTTGGAAAAATGCCAAGGAAGTAGCCTTTACAATGTTGGGGATATGAGGGAAATCAACTATATAGGGACTGCCCTCACAAAGGAAAAAGAATAACGACTGTCCACAACATTTAGGAGGCTGAAACAATTGAATAAATTGGAGGAAAGATGCCAAGGATTTATGTATCCTTGGACAACAAGCAAGCATAATATCAATCCCCCATGATTGAATTGGAAGGTAAGATTGATAACCAACCCATAGAAATTTTAATTGCTTCTGGAGATAGCCATAGTTACATAAACTCTAACATTGTTGAAATATTTCACTTGCAAATGAGTAAGCATAATAAATATGTTGGGTTGTTATATTCTTTGTAGTGAAAGTCTAGTCGAGGTGCATCATCTGACAGAGAAAGTCAAGTTTGAAGTGTTCGATTAGACAAAGTTGAAGTCGAAGTAATTGAAAACAAGTCAAAGAGGTTGACCAATAAGAGATTGACAGGTGGCTATGTGGAAACCTATTGAATACCGAATGGAGGTCGACTGGTACTTGACTGGTAAACCAACTTGAAGTCGACTGTAATAGAATCCCAATATTCGCAGGATTTGTAGCCATTGATCTGCGTGGATTTGTAATTTTTTTGGGGCTCCTTTATTTAGGGTTTTGTCTACTATAAAGCCTATAAATAAGGCATTTTGTAAACATAATAAAAATGATGCAATGTTGTAAATAATTTTTAGATAAATTGTTTCATAGGTTGTTGGTCATGGAGATGTAAGACGAATTGGTTGCACGGTTGTCCTTATGTAAATCAAGAAGTTATGATGTCGATTGTGTCTTAGGTATAGACCAAGATTAGGCATGTAACATTTTATCTTAAATGAATAAGAAAAAAATAGAGCAAGATGATAAAAGAATGTTGGTTTTCCCATCTAGGTTTCCAAGGTAAAATCTTTGTGTACTATGTGCTTGCCCTGTCATTTACTTTCTTGATTAAATATTTCCTCCTCTCTTTTGTTAGGTTTAGCATGGAAGTATAATTTCCTAACATGTGGTCTCAGAGCTTGGTTTAAAAATCTCATATTTGAGCTAAACCCTAGGTTCAGTAACAGTCGTAAGTTAGAGATATTTAAAGTTGTGATTAAATAATGGCGAGTAGCTCGAGAATAGAGATAAAAAAATTCAATGGCCAGAATTTTGATCTTTGGAATCTTAAAATTGAAGATCTCCTTGTTTATCGAGAAAAATGGGCAGTAATCTGCCCAGGTACCATTATGATAGGTATGCTAAGGGAAGAATGGGATAAAATTAAGAGAAGGTAAAGGAGTACGATTTACTATGTCTTGCAGATTCGGTGTCGCTGAATGTCTCAGGTGAAGACTCAGCCAGGAAACTCAGGGACAAGTTGGGAAGCTTGTACCAATCAAAATCCATGGTAAATAAGTTTTTCCTTAGAAAGAAACCATATCTTCTGAGGATGAGTAAGGGAAGTTTGGTAACTGAGGATTTAAATGTGTTTAATTCCATAATAAGCCAATTATCTTCGGTGGATATCAAAATCACTAAGGAGGAGAAATGCATTAGCCTATTATGTTCTTTGCTAGACTCCTAGAATATCTTAGTGATGGATATAGGGAGTAATTCAAACACATTAGCTTCTAGAAGACGTGGTTGCATCTCTACTTTCAGAAGAAATAGAAGGAAGAACATAGAAGGATTGACCAAAGATGCATTAGTGGTGAGAGGTCGAATGGTTGACAAATATAAAGGAAAATTCTTAGGTAGAAAGTATAAGTCGAAGGGTAGATATAAATCCCTAGTCTAGTTGATGAGAAGATGATGTAAATGTGGTAAATATAGGCATTATGAAAGGTATTGCAAGTCGAAGGAAATGGAAGTTAGTACAAGATCCAATGAGAAGCAGTCAATTAAGAGAAAATCTACTCTAGATAAAGGAGGCGATGTGTATCTGGCGTCGAGCAATGCACAATCAGATCAAGATGTTTGGTTGATCGACTTAGGAGTATCCTATCAAATGAAACCACATAGAGAATGGTTCTGCAGATATGAAAAATATGAGTGGGAATATTTGTTCTCGAGGGATGACTCGACAACCAAAATTGTTGGAAAAGAAAGAGTCTGACTGATACTACAGGATGGGAGGAGTAGAATCCATTTAGGTGTGCTACATATTTTGGGTTTGGAAAGAAACCTGATATTTGTCAAAAATACAAGTGATGCAGGACTGCACACTCTATCTCAAAATGATACATGCAAAATGGTCACAGGTTCGATGGTCTTAATTAAAGGATTTCAGATTGGAAACCTATACAAGTTGTTAGGGAATGTCGACTTAATTGGATGCAACGACATTGTTTTTCATGAAGTTGTTTGGAATTATACTCGACTCAACTCAACTCAACTCGGGATGATTCCATTCAAACCGAATCGACAAGTATTCGTCAAGTCGACCCCACCATTCTATGGAACGAGAGGATGGGACACATTTGATAAAAATGACTTTGAGCTATGCATCATAACAAAGGTATGGTCAAAGATTTTCTTGAATGTAATTTAGAAGTCAATTTTTGTGAATATTTCATGTATGGAAAACAAAGTTGGGTGAGGTTCCCATTTGGAGCGACAAGGGAAAATGGGATTCTAGAATAGGTTCATAGTGATGTGTTTGGCCCTATTTTAGTTCCTTCATTTGGTGGATCCCTGTATTATTTTAGTGAGAAACAAGGCAAGGAGCATGCTCAGTGGTGTTGGGATCACACACAAATTTTAGATAGAGGTAGTCGAAACTGCAAAATATCTAGTGAATATGTCTCCTTTTTAGGCACTAGTCAACACTCCACATAAGGTATGGTCTAGTACGTAGCCTTTGGTTTCACATATCAAAGTATTTGGTTGTGATGCATTTTTTCATGTTCCCAAGGAAAAGAGTAGCAATATGGACAAGAAGGCATTCAAGTGTATTTTCATTGGATAAAAAGAAGGAATGAAAGGATATAAGCTCTAGGATCCTGCATCAAGGAAAATAGTGTACAGTGGATATGTGGTATTAAGAGAAGTTAGAAGGAATTTTGAGTCTGAAGTGGTTCAAAAAATAATGATCAAGAGAAGGTGAGGTTTGAACTAAGGAATGAAGAAGATGATTCATATGAGTCAACTGAATCATATGAAGAGGTGGAAAAAATGACCCTGATTGTCAGGAGGTATGTACGAATAATAAAACCACACAAAAGGTATCGTACACCCAATTTCCGTTCCACATGTTTGTTAACTGCTACTGATGAATATCCCAAGTTGGTTAGGAAGGCAGTCAACTCGACAAAGGGTAGACTATGGAAGGACATCATGGTCGAAGAAATTGAATCCTTGCACAAGAATGAGACGTTGGATTTTGTGAATTACCTAGTGGAAGAAAGCCCATCGGTAGCAAGTGGGTATTTAAGAAGAATATGAATGCAATAGGTCTAATCGATAAATTCAAAGCTCGGCTGGTAGCAAAAGGATATTCCCAAGTCGAAGGAGTAAACTTCAGTGATATTTCTTCCTCTATTGTTAAATTAGATTCCATTAGAGTACTAATGTATCTGGCTACTGCATTTGATCTGGAAATAGAATATATGGGTGTGAAGACAACATTCCTACATGGGGACCTAGAAGAATAAATCTACATGAAACAACATGAAGAATTTATAATAAAGGGTAAGAAATATTTGGTGTGCAAATTGAAAAGATCCCTTTATGGTCTAAAGAAATCACCAAGGACATGGTACCAAAAGTTTGACACATACATCCTTAGTTTGAGATTTGTAAGAATAAAAGTTTATCATTGAATATATTCCAAGGAAGAAGGTGGGTGTTTCATATATGTATCATTGTATGTTGACAACATGTTGTTGATAGGAAACAACATGGACACAAGAAAGGAGGTGAAGAATCAATTATCCTCCAAGTTTTACATGAAGGATCTTGGTGCAACAAACTTCATTCTGGGAATGGAGATCAAGAGAGATCAGGCAACTAGAAATCTCTGGTTGAACTAGAGGAAGTATATTGAAGTAATTTTGAAACGTTTCAACATGTAGGAGTGAAAAAATGTAAAGGTGCCAATTCTTGTGGGAGCAAGTCTAACTATTGAACAATGCCCAAAGACACAAGATGAAATAGAGGATATGGCATGTATCCCCTATGCAAGTGTTGTTGGTAGTCTAATGTATGTTATGTTTTGCACTCAACCAAACATTTTCCATGAAGTGGGAGTGTTGAGCATATACACGTCGACACTTGGAAAAGAGCATTGGACAACTTTGAAGAGATTATTCAGGTATTTGTGTGGCACAAAATGTTATGCTATATGCTACAAAGGAAATCCTACAAATGACAGTAAAGTAGATGTATATGGCTTTGTCAAAGACGATTGGGATGGAGATATAGATTGATGAAGGTAGACTAGTGGATATGTGTTCAATATGTTTGGTGGAACAATGAGTTGGATGTGTAAGTGAAATACTGTCATAGCCTTGTCAACAACAGAACATGAATACATGTTAGCCACTCATGGAAGCAAACAAGCAGTATGGTTACAACGGCTGTGTTCAGGAATTGGGTTTGAGTAGAGAGTCATTAAGATAAGCTGTGATAGTCAAAGTGCAATATTTATGGCAAAGAATCCAACTTACCATTCCAAGACTAAGAATATTGATGTACAATACCATTTCGTAAGAGACATGGTGGAAAGAAACAAGGTGTTGTTGGAGAAAGTAGAAATGATGGAAAACATAACAAACTCTTTGACCAAGTTTGTCAATGTTGTGAAGTTCTCTTGGTGTAGAGAGGAAATGGACATTGTTGCCCTGTTTCTGTGAACACGAGTTCAAAAATATCTTCCTTTCAACAAAGAAGATAACATGTGGGAGAATGTTGGGTTGTTATATTCTTTGTAGTGAAAGTCTAGTCAAGGTGGATCAACAGGAAGAGAAATTTGAGGTCGAAGTGTTCGATCGGGCCAAGTCGAAGTCAAAGTAATCAATGACAAGTTGAAGAGGCTGACCAACAAGAGGTTGAAAGACATCCGTGTGGCAACCGATTGAATAACGAATGGAGGTCGACTAGTAGTTGACTAGTAAACCGACTTGAAGTCGACTGTAACAGAATCTAGAGATTCATGGTTTTTGTAGCCAATTATCTACGTGGATCTATAACTATTTTTGGGCACCTTTCTTTAGCATTTTTCCTACAGTAAAGACTATAAATAAGACATGTTGTAATCATAATAAAGATGATGTGATGTTGTAAATAATCTTTAGATAAATCGTTTTATAGGTTGATATTCATGAATATGTAAGATGAATTAGCTACAGGCTTGTCCTTGTGTAAAGAAAGAAGGTATGATATCAATTGTGTATTAGGTGTAGACCAAGGTTAGGCATGTAACCTTTTGTTCTAAATGAATAATATAAAAAGAGATAAATATGCTCAATGAATGTTGGTTTTCTCGTTTGAGTTTCCAGGGTAAAATATATGTGTACCGTGTCCTTGCCTTGTCATTTAAGTTCTTGATTAAATGTTTCTTCCTCTCTTCTGTTAGTTTTAGCGTGGAAGTATAATTTCCTAACAAATCTTGGTTAGTTCAGTTAGCCACAAGGGCTAAGAGGAAAATCAATGAGCTATTTAAATATTTTTCAATAGACATGAATAGACTAAACACAAAGGTAGATGTGAAAATCATACCATTCAATTCATATAATTGTCTAATTGACATGGATTGTTTGCAAAAACACCATGTTGTCCTAGATTGTTACAACTAGACAATTAGATGTTATGATGAAGAATGGAATCAAAGAAAGATTCAAGGCATTCCTAGAACTGTAACTATTAGAGAAATTTCATCCATGCAATTGAAAAAGAGTTTCAAGAAGGGATGCCATATTTTTGTAGCCCATATGGAAGAGGCATCTAAAGATAAAGTAGAAAGCATTGAAGACCATATAGTCTTGAGGGATTTTGAAGATGTTTTTAGGGAGATCCCAGGATTTCCACCAAAGAGAGACATTGATTTCTCTATCGATTTGGTGCCAGGAGTTTCCCCACTATTCAAGACACCTTACAAAATCAACACAACATAATTGAAGGAGTTGCAGATGCATATTTTAGAGTTGTTAAAGAATGGCTATATACATCCAAGTGTGTCACCTTGGGGAGACCCAATTATTTTGGTAAAGAAGAAATATGGAACCTTAAGGTCGTGTATTGATTTCAGAGAGCTTAATAAGGTCACCATAAACAAAAAAATCCCTTTCCAACGATTGATGATATATTTGATCAGCTAAAAGGTGCAAGATTATTTTCCAAGATTGGCTTGATATCATGCTATCATCAAGTGATAATAAAGGAATAAGACATCAACAAGACAACATCCAAGACAATATATGGGCATTATGAATTCCCAGTAGTTCCATTTGGGCTATCAAATGCACTAGCAGTCTTTATGTGCCTCATGAATGGAGTCTTTAGAGAATACCTGGACAAGTATGTGATTGTTTTCTTAGATGTGATTCTCATATACTCTTTTAGGAGGAGTATGAGAAACATTTAAGAATTGTGTTGCAATTTTTAAGAGAGTGTAAATTATATGCTAAATTGAGTAAGTGCATATTTTATCAAAAGAAGATTCGCTACTTGGGACATATAATTTCAGCAAAAATGATAACAATGGATCCTAACAAGATAGAGGCCATTAGAATGGCCAACGCCAAAGTATGTGATAGAGATTAGATTATTCATGGGTCTTTCTAGTTATTACCGAAGATTCATAAAAATATTTTCAAATATTGCAAGCCCAATCACTTCTTTACAAAAGAAGAGAGTGAAATTTGAATGGACTTCAAAGTGTGAGGAGAGATTTCAACAATTGAAATACATCTTGAAAAGTGTGCCAATATTGAATATTGCAAATTCAAATGAATATTTTTTTTGTGTGCATTGATGCATGCAAGGAAGGGCTCAGTGGAGTTCTTAGTCAAAAAGTTCATGTGGTATGCTGTGAATCCAAAATATTAAAGGCACATGAGAGGAATTATACTAGACATGACTTGGAATTAGCAATAGTTATACATGCATTGAAAATATGGAGACCTAACCTCATGGGGAATAAATTTGATATAAGGAAATACCACTGTGGTTTGAAATTTGTTTAGACTACCAACATTAAATGCCAGACAAAATGGATGTCTAGAATTTTTGAGTGAATATGACTTTGAAATTAAGCACATAAAGGGAAAGGAAAATCAAGTGGTTGATGCAATCAGTAGGAGAGATCATTAAGTGCATGTTGTATCCATCAACATGTATCGAACTGATCTGAAAGATAAAATTATTGTATCAACAAATTCAGATCAACACTATTTGAAAATAAAAGAAACATTACAACAAGGCAATTTTCAACATAAATTTAGTTATTATGAGCTAAACGAATATGGAATTATCATGTACAAAGGAAAAATATATGTGTTGAATTCTAATGAGATGAAAAAATGTAGTGTTGAAGGAAATGCACAATGTGCCATATGTCGGGCACCTAGGATATCAAAAGACAATTGTACATGTAAGAAGCCAACACTTTTGGTCAGGAATGAAGAAACAAGTGGCTAATTACATATTTGGGTTGGTCTCAACAAATCCAAGTTGATTCAACAAGAAATGGTCGATTCAACAAGAAGACATCATTTGGTTTCACATATCAAAAACTTCAAGTATTCCCCCCTTTGAGGGATCAATAAATAACAACAATATTTCTTGTTAAAAATTCTAGTCGACGAAAAACCTAGTTGAAACTTAGTCGATGAACACTTAGTTGAAACTCCAGTTGACTGTCATGTCAGGTCGTTCTTCGATTGACCACTTCCAAGGAAATCATCAATATGTAAGAGGAACATTGCATTCTTGTACAACTGATGATACACAATGATATGAAGTCCTCAAACATCTGGTCAAATGATTCCACGTCCATCCACCAATCCAACCACAATCTATCATGGTAGTTTTCACTAGTCTACAATTATGTCTTTCACGTCTCTTTTACAAAGATCTAGAAGCGTGATTTCCATTCCTTCGATTTTTATGGTGAGGATGATGATAGGAATTTTTTTTGTGTGTTGGATGATTAGAGGAAGTAGGCTCAGGGCCAGGTTCACTTACATGAGTATAACAACTCGACATATTAGCAACAATGTCATATGTAATAATATGCTCAAATTATGGAATGTGAGGAACATGCAAATCATCAATCTGTTCGGCACAATCAATAGGAGGTTTCTCTTCTGACAAACCAATATGAACTCCTCCTACAACAAATAAAACTTCCCTAGTTGTAGCAAGGCCAAGTGTAGGTAGGGAGGCAACAACACCATCATATCCAAGACCAATATTAATGAATGGAGACCTTTGAAAATTGATGATATCGTCTAAGGTTTCAACACTCATTTTAAGTTTAGACTCGATAATTTTTTTCTCCAGTTCCTTTCTTAAGGAAACAATTTCAGATTCTAGCTCTTCGCAATTTGCTTCCTTTTTCTTCCACTTGATTCTCACCACTTCTTATATCCTTCTTTCCTCTTCAAACTGAAATTGTAGGCTTATTATAATATTTTTTTATTCTTCAAGGCTTTGTGACATTTTGGATTTTGAATCATGATCCTCTTCTTCATATTTTTGTAGCCACTCTTTTTGCTTCGAATTCTTTTTCCTCAGCTTCTTTACTTCTCTTAAGGCACAAATTAGTTCTTCTTGAAGATCCACTTCTCCATCTGTTTCACCATTTTCCTCTTCTTTTGACTCCATCATTTCTTTGTCTTCATCAATCTTTGTTTCAATTTCCATAAAGAGAGTTTCTTCTCTATCACTACCGGAGTTGCTTTCAATTCTTTCTTCAGACGAGTCATTGTCCCCTTTTGAGTAGTGGCTCTTCTTCTGCTTATAAGAGTTCTTCTTATTTTCATGCTTGTTTTGTTTGTAGCTATTTTTTGGTTGATGATGTTTTCTCTTTATGTTATAGTCCTCTTCATTATCACTACTTTCATTTTTTGCGTATGGACACTTAGAAACAAAATGTCCTACTTTGCCGCAGTTAAATCATTTAAAGGGAAACTTACATTTTTATTTTCCAGATCCCCTTTTTAGTTTTCTCAAAACATTTTCTTTGCTTTTGATTCACAGTTGGAACAATCACTTGATTTTTTCTCTTTTTTCTTTATCTTCTTTGAGGTTTTGAAATTTTCTTCCCATATTCATGGTTTTTCCTCTTTAGTCCTCATTTCATATGTAGTGAGGATCCCATGTAATTCATTCATTGTTAATTTATACAGATCCTTTATTTCCTCAATGGAAGAAATTTTGGCATCAAATCTTAAGGGGAGTGACCTCAACACCTTCTGCATAATAATTAGTTTTTCAATTGCTTCACCAAGTCCTCTGTTAGTGTTGACAATTTCATCCACATGGCGGAGATAGGTTGCAACATTTTCTTCGTCTTTCATCTTCAGACTCTCGAACTATTTTATATGAATTTGGAGCTTATCCTTTTTGACCTTGTCATTACCTTCATGGATGTTTTGAAGTTTTTCCAAAATTTATTTCGTTGATTTACATTGCATTTCTTTGACAAACTCTAATCCTGTCAGTCTGCACAAGATGGTGTTCATGGATTTTTCATCATTTTCACTATCCTTTTTCTTAGACGTATTTGTTGGTGGAGTTGTTGGGGCTATATAACTAGTCACAACTGATTGATAAATATCAAAACCAAGGGCCATTAGATATGTTTTCATCCTTATACTCTAGAAGACATAGTTTGTTCCGTCAAACAACAGAGCCCTATTTGTAGAGAAACCTTCCTGATCGGCCATGTGTGCTCCCGAGATATACCTTCAAGTGGTTAGACTATTTCTAAAGGAACCAACTCTGATACCAATTGTTGAGGATATATTTTTGTTTTTAACATTCATAAACCATAATGAAGCAATCACATAAATGTAACAACTAGAAGACACAATATTTAACATGGAAACCCTTTTGGGAGAAAACCACAAAAAATCCTTTTTATAAATTTGTAGGAACCAACCTACTTACAATTTTGTAGGTTCTTCATGCATTTCATTCACCGGTTTACTTGATGTTTCTGTCTTTACCAAATCTTCTGCGTGCTTGTTACTTCTACTTTAGTCAGATCTTCTCTACACTTGTTACTTCTGCTTTAGCTCTACCTTCACAAGATCTTCTTTCTTTTTCTTCTTCTTCTACCTTAGTTCTGTCTTTACAAGTTTTGCTTTCTAGAACACTAGATTTATTTTCTAGAACACCATATCTGATCTTTGCTAATATTTAATCATTGCTCCTTGAATGATATTCAATCGTCACTCCTTAAATATTATGTCTAAGAATATGACATTTTCACACACACACACACACTTTTTTCTCACAATCCTCTTATCCTTTCATACTTTACCATTAGTTCTACATGTAAAGTTATGCTTATTTGAAAAGACACGACTTTTATTAAATAAATGATTAATTTCCCCCTTTTTTTTATTTATTTATTTTTCAACATACCATGGGTAAAATACCACCATGGGTTTTAAAACCATGTGAAAATACCATGTGCACTTTTACTCTACTTTCACTTTTACCTTTTTTTAATCCACTTTCATGTTTACTTCACTTTTATGTAACTTCGTTTCTAATCCACTTTTATGTAACTTCATTTCTAATCCACTTTCATTTTACTTCATTTATAATCCACTTACACTTTTGTATTTATTAAAGTCACATTTACTTTGAATATTTATATGTGAATACTAACATTTGAAATCAATGACAATAATTTATTCAACAATCCCACATTAAATGCCAGACAAACTAGATGGTTGGAATTTGTTAGTGAATATTTTGAAATTAAGCACATAATGTTGGACATGGTGTTATGGTGTTTCCATTGAGGTCATGTTAAGGTATTGTCATTGATGTAAAAAGGGGGAGAATGTTAGACATGGTGTTATGGAATTGAAATTGTTGTCCAAGAGGGATAACATGATCTATAAATATGTTAAAATTATGTGTGAGCTTGATGCATTCATACTAATGTCCCAACAAAAGTATATGGAATGTGCTACTGGCATCCATTCATAGAAGAAGCAATGGAACAAACACAGAGGTGAGGTTGTTGTTCACTCCATGAAGGTATCATTGGAAGACCTTTACAATGGAACCTCAAAAAGAAGTTATTGTTCTCTAAATACAAAGAGGAAAGGATCAAAGTATGGCATTTCAGTGAAATGAAGTAGATGTCAAAGGTATGGTTAAAAGTTTCTATTAGACATCTTGGACTGTCACTGATCCAACAAATACAACATGTATGTAGGGTTTGCATAGGAACATTTTTACCCTCATACAAGGTTTGAGCAACTAAAGGTTGAAATCGTTCTCTTTTTAGTTTAAGAATCGATGCTCTGATCATCATCATAAGTGTGAGAAAAATACAAAGAATCGTCAGGAGTCTCACTGTGATTGGTAGATCACTGTACGAAACCATAAGAATCGTCAAAACTAAAAATTGATGTTGCTCGTTGGATCAGAGAGGAAGCATGATTAGACGACCCAAATCGAATTCATGATTGAAATAGCAGTGGACGATGATGATCAGAATGGAAGAAGATCTGATGACTCAAATCCATTTTCACGTTTGAAATAGCAGGAAAATTAAATACAAAGGGCGGACACAAAACCATATTATGTTAAATTTAAATATATACGTGTCATCACTAAGTTCTATCTCATTTTGTCTTGGGATTATCTTGGTTCCATCTTTCATTTGCGAAATCAATGACATTTAAAATTTTGTGTACTTTACTTTATTGTGGATCAATTGTTATGATTAATAATTTTAATAATCGAAATTGATTAAAATTGTGAAAAAAGAAAAAATACTAATTCACCCCCCCCTCCTCTCTTAGTATTGAACAACATTTCAACACATAAAAGAAAAGGAAAATCAAGTGGTTGATGCACTCAACAAGAGAGCTCATGAAGTGCATATTGAAGCCATTAGCATGTACATGACTGATATGAAAGATAAAATTATTGCAACAACAAATTCAGATCAACAATATTTGAAAATAAAAGAAACATTACATCAAGGAAATTTACAACATAAATTTAATTATTATGAGCTAAAAGAGGATGAAATTCTCATGTACAAAGGTAAAGTATATGTGCCAAATTCCATGGAGCTGAAAATATAGTGTTGAGTGAAGTGAACTATGTGCCATATGTTGGGATTCCATGATATCATAAATCCATTACAGTTGTAAGGAGCCAAATTTTTTGTCTAGGAATGAAGAAAGAAGTTGCTAACTACATAGCCCAATGACTAGAGTGCCAGAAGGTAAAGAGAGAGAACACAAATCCATCATGGCTGCTATAGCCATTACCCATTTTGGAATGGAAGTGGGAAGCAGTTATAGTATATTTTATTACAAAGTTTCCTAGAACATTGAAACATCATGATTCCATCATGGTGGTGGTGGAAAAATTGACTAAGGAAACACATTTTATTCCCATAAGGACAACACACAAGGTAGAAAACATTGCAAAGATTTACATGAAAGAATTTTCTAGGCTACATGGAGTGCTTAAGGAAATAGTTTCAGATAGAGATTCCAAGTTTACATCCAAATTCTAACGAGGTTTGTTTAAAGGATTTGAGGCAAATAAGAATCTTAGTACAACATATGACCCGGAGTCAACTGGGAAAATAGAGAGGACCAATAGGATAATTAAAGACATGCTCAAGATGTATGTGATGGACCAACCATCAAAATGGGAAGATTATATACTCTTAATAGAGTTTTATTACAATAATGGGTATCAAGCCTCATTATAATGAACCCATTTTAAGCATTGTATGGAAGGAAGTGTAACACACCAGTGAGATGGGATAACCCAGTAGTCAGAGCCATCATTGGGACAAATTTATTAAAGGAAATGCAAGAGAATATGAAAAAGATTATGTAATATTCTATGGTAAACCCACATGTCCTCCCCCTTAAAAACAACTTTGTCCTCAAGGCTTGAGATGAGGAAATTGATGCATAAATGTAGTTGGTTCCCAAGTGGCATCTACTGGAGTTGTATCTTTCCACTGGACTAACACTTCCTTGATGGTGGTTTGATGACACAAATGATGCTCAGGCTGGTCCAAAACTTCTTGTGGTTGTAGCCAAATGGAGCCTTCTTCATCCAACTCGGGAAGGCTAGTTTGAGTTTGGCACTTAGTTCCAATCACCTTATTTAAGAAAGAAACATGAAAAACAAGATGGACCTTAGAATGACTGGGAAAAGCTAACTGATAGGCCACCTATCCCACATGTTTGAGAATGATATAAGGACCATAAAATTTGGGTGCCAGTTTCTGAAAATGGTCAGCCTTGAGGGAATTTTTCTTGTAAGGTTGTAGTCGAAGAAACACCTAATCCCCTTCTGCAAATTGACATTCAGAGTGACCTTGATCTTCTTGTTGCTTCATGCAATTCTGGGCCATGATCAAATTCTCTTTGAGGGTACAGAGGATAGCCTCTCGAACTATAAGCATTTGGTCAACCGCCTGGAACTTTGAGACACATGGAAAATATGAGAGAAATGAAGGTGGATTTTGTCCATATACCGCTTCAAAAGGAGTCATGTGAGTAGCTGTATGGTAAGAAGTGTTGTGCCACCATTCAACTAGTGGTAACCATTGAGCCCACTAATTTTTCCTTTTCAATGAAAAATGACTCAAATATGTTTCCAAATACTTGTTGACAACTTCAATTTGACCATCAGTCTAGGGATGATAAGTTGTGATGAGATGCAATTGGGTGCCTTATAGCTTGAACATTTCTTGCCAAAAATTGTTGGTGAAAGTTGGGTCACGATCAGAAACAATCGAATGTGGCATTCCATGAAGATTGAAGACTTGATCCATGAAAAGTTGAGCCATAGTGGATGTTGTAAATGGGTGTTGAAGAGCACAAAAATGAGCATACTTGGAAAGATGATCAACTAACACCATGATGACTGATTTATTGCACAATTTAGGTAAGCCTACAAAAAAATCCATAGAGATATCCCGCCAAATAGCAAGTCGAATCAGAAGCGGTTGTTGTGTGCCAGGAGATTTGACTGTTTCTCCCTTATTGCATTAACACATATCACATTCAGCCACAAAATTATGAATGTCTTGTTTCATACCATCCTAAAGAAAAGAACGTTTGACCTGGTCATAGGTTTTGTTAAACTCAGAGTGCCCAACGGTGGGTGTAGCATGAAGCTCATAAAGTACTGTGGATTTAAGTTTTGATTGTTTACTTAAATACAAACGGCCTTTATATCAAAGCTCATCCTTGAGCCAAGAGTACCCTGGGGATATTAAATAATTGGCCTGCAATTGTTGTATCAGATGAAAACTTTTGGGATCGTGTCACCATTCTTGGCAAACAACTTGAAGCCAATTTGGTATAATGAAGGAGAGAGAAAAAATTGACCCTTCATCTTTATATTTTCTGGAAAGTGCATCAACAACCACATTGTCTTTTCCTTTCTTGTAAATGATCTCATAATCATATCCAAAGAGCTTAGTCACCCATTTTTGTTGTTCTGGAGAGGAAAGGCATTGTTCCAAAAAATACTTGAGGCTTTGATGATCTGTCTTAATTTGGAAGTGTTTCCCCAATAGATAAGGGCGCCAAAGATCCATGACATGCATAATATCCAACATTTCCTTTTCATAGATTGATTTTCCCAAATTTCCTTCTGACAATTGTTTGTTGGTAAAGTCCAGAGGCTGACCCTCTTACATAAGGATGATGCCAATTCCTTTCACAGAAGCATCACATTACAGGAAGAAGGTCTGTGTGAAATCAGGAAGGGCCAGGACTGGAGTGGTTCACATGGCCATATTCAAGGTTTGAAAATCCTAAGAAGCTGTTGGAGTCCAAGTGAAATAATTCATTTTAAGGAGAGCAGTGAGAGGTGTCGCAATCTTTCCATAATTCTTAACAAACTTGCGATAATAACATGTTAAACACAAAAATCCACGTAAGATTTTGAGAGTCTTTGGGTGAGGCCAATCTTTCATAGCTTCAATATTTTTAGGATCCACCCTGACATCAGCTTTGCCCACAAGATGACCCAAGTACTCGACTTCCAAGGCGCCAAAAGCACATTTATATTGTTTGAGGAAAAGTTGGTGCTGAGAGAGTAGATGGAGAACTCGATCCACATGAGTAAGATGGGTTGTCCAGGTTTTACTATAGATGAGGATATCATCAAAGAAAACTAAGACAAAGTGACAGAGAAAAGGACAGAAGACATGATTCATGAGGCTTTGGAAAGTGGAGGGAGCATTACACAAACCAAAGGGCATGACCAAAAACTCATAGTGGACCTCATGAGTTCTAAATGTAGTCTTAGGAATGTCTGCCTCATTCATATGGGTCTGGTGGTAGCCATAACGAAGATCAAGCTTAGTAAAGAACTGGGCACCACTCAATTCATCCAAGAGGTCATCAATGATAGGAATGGGAAATTTATCTTTAATGGTGAGTTTGTTGAGGGTGTGAAAGTCAAGACACATGTGCCAAGAACCTTATTTCTTAAGGACCTTGACCATAAGAGACGAGTAGGGGCTCGTACTAGGGCGGATAACACCCGTGTTGAGCAGTTCTTGAACAATTTTCTTAATTTCATTTTTTTGGGAAAAGGGGTGACGATAGGGACGAATATTGGGCAGAAGGCTTCCTGGGACAAAGGGAATGGAATGATCATGAACACCACGGGAAGGAGGGAGTCCTTGGGGAGTGGGAAAAACCACTTGATGTTTAGAGAGGATGGATTGGAGGTCCTATGGCACAAAGGGTGTCTCAGTGGCTTGTATGGCATGGAGTTGGGCAATAATGCCAGAATGACCTTTTTTGAGCCGCTTTTCCATGCGATGGGAACTGATGATCTCTGGGGAACCGACGGTGATGCCTTGGAAATTATATTGTTTTTCCTCCTGGTTGAATTGCATGGTTAATTCCTTAAAATCCATGAGAATGGGACCCAAACGCCTTTTCCATTCTCCACCCAACACAATGTCACAGCCGCCCATGTTGATAGAAAACATATGATATTTCAAGTGGTACTCACCAATTTGGAGACGCACATTTTCAAAACACCCTCCACATTTCATGCACCCGCCATTGGCAATCATGATTTGAAAATTATTAACGACACGGATATGGAAATTAGTTTCTTGGGAAATGCGGTGATGAACAAAATTATGGTTTCTTCCACTATCAACAAGAATGATGACCTTCCTATGCTTAATGTAACCAATTAGCTTGAGGGTTTGGGGAGAAGAGAAGCCAGTGAGATCATTTAGGGAAATGATCGGTTCTACTTCAGGAGAGTCTAAGGGAGGGGTCATGTTAGTGGGTTTAGGTGACATAGACACAAGGGGAGCCTTAACATCCTCTTCTGAAACATCCTCCGAGATGGCCATAAAAAGATTTTGTTCCTTACACTTGTTTCTGGGAAAATATTTGTCATCACAATTATAACAAAGGCCTTTGAGTTGGCATTCATCCATTTCGACCCTGGTCAATTTCTGGATCTTTAGTGGAGTAGAAGGAGGAGTGGGAGTGACTAGTTTAGTGTGAGGAATAAAGGATGGTTTTTGGTTTTGAGAAGAGACAACATGTTGTTCTTCCTTAGCTCTTTTAGTAGCATCCACCCAACTCTGAGGTCAAGCCATGAGGACATGGGTACAAATATCATCCTTGAGGCCACTGATAAAACATTCTCAGAAAAAAGCATCAGACATGCCCTCTGTACGAAAATCCAATCGCTCAAAAGAGGCTACCAAATTTTTTCTCCATTACCACCATTTCCAACATTCTTAATATAGATGGAGAACACCATACCAAATTTTGGAAAACTCATCCGTAATGCCATACAAAGAGAAATAATGTTCCATTTGAGTTACGCAGCCAGTGGGATCCGAGCCATCAAATTTGGTCACATCCACATGTGGAAGGCGTAGGTCATGCTGAAGGTGATGGGGATGAAAATTATGGGAGTGAGAGGAAGTTTCACCTTCGGTTTGCAAAGGTGATTCAGATGAGAGAAGATCTGCAGGGATATGCAACTTAGCGCAGATCATTGTAGTGACTGATTCAAGCTAGGTAGCAATGTCTTATTTGAGGTCTTGTTTGAGGTCCTCAATTGTGGCGATGATGGAGGAATTCATGTTTTTATTGATGGTGGCAATATTGGCATCGAGCTATCTCACTTCTTATTGGGTTTCTATGAAATTAGAGTGCAAGTTATTGAAGTGAGCTTCCAAATCTTGGCTATGGGTGTGGGCCATGATGAAGAGGGAACACGAAAAGGGGCGGGTGGGACCACACAAAAAATGGGTTATGGGTGAAGTGTATCACAACGATCGGGTAGATGAGTTGAATCCAATGGGGTAAATCCAAAATAAGGGTGTTGGAAGGGGGTCGGGTCCATGAGAAATTGTTTTTTGCTGAAAAATAATAGCTATGACTATGAATAGGGTGAAGAGAGAAATTGAACGAAATAGGTCTCAAATAATGGTGCCAACAGGATCCAGATTTTATTTTATTTTACTCCTATGGAGTTATACTTCGATCTTAAGAATACTGTAGTGATGAAATGCTCAAATGCTTAACAGAAAGAAATGTGTAGTAATTTCACAACCTGAATGCAAGTGATACACTTGCGTGACAATAGATCTTGTCTGTTCTATTTTTGTTTCCATCCCAAAGGTTAGGGTATTCAAGGGTTCTATAGAAAAGGGTTTGCCCTGTGCTATAGCTCTCTGATATATGTGCGGGGTCCAATAGTAGTACTCGACCTAATATCTTAGGGCACCAACTAAGGAGGCTATACTGTGCCCTTAGCTGTACTACTTGACTACCTAGGTACTAGAGAGTATCTTCCCGAGTGTTGTTTTTGGTGGCACTATAGCAGTGAGGCGACCAATCGGTTTATCTATGGAGGGCTTCAAGAGATCTAGGACGATCTGTATATAGGTGTTGTCTGATGTGCTACCTCTCGAAGAGGTACCAACATGGGTTACAAGGGTGGCCAACAGATGTGTGCTTAAGTACCACTTGTATTTCCTGCATGTATGAATCCCTGACCATGGGTTTATGAGCATAACGAAATATCTCTTTAGTTTAAAGATGTTGGAATACGTCTCTACCATGAAAAAATTAACCCACAATTTTATGTCGAGGAAGGTGCTCTGATACCACTTGTAATATTCTAGATATAAAATAGTATGCAGAACAAAAATAATTAACTAGAAATGGAAAATAAACAACAATATAACCAGAAAAACACCACAATAATACCAAAATGATACCAGAATAACACCAGAAGAGCACTTTGATTACTGATAGCAATGTTCACTTGCCTCTTCGAGGGGGCAACCTCCAGTAGAGCAGAGCTCTATTACAATAATATCCAAGACCCAAAACTTCTCATACCCTTGACTCTTATTTATACTAAATATGCCTATCAAAAGAACAATCTAGAGGAAGATCCTTCTAGAAGCGGAAGCTTCTATTAGGTCTTCTTACATTGGACTTATTCTTCCTTATTGCCAGGCCTTATTAATATTCACCTTTATTACATGGAAATTTATTATTCTACCTACGTGAGGGGTTAGGTACCTAACAGATTAGGTAGAATTTTGTTGGGTATGTGTTATATTCTTTGCATGTGTGTGTGTGTGGGTGCGTCAGATACGACAACTGCGTCTGACAATTTTAGTGGATTTGTAAATTAATCCCGGATTAAGGGATTAGGGTTTTGGTATCTACGGAATACCTAAAAACATTGTATATATTGTATGGAGAATGGTGAAATTCGATATAATGAAAATAAGAAAGGTTTTCCTGGTTGAGGGTTTCCGGTATAAAATCTCTGTGTACTCTGTGTATGAGCCATTGATTAATTTCGGTATTGCTTAAGAATCTATGTGCATTGCTTTACTTCACAGGTTTAAAAATTACATGTGGTATCAGAGCTCGTTTTTGGCTTCAGAGGGACGCCTTTGTTGCTGAGGGTTTGGCTCGGTCTTGATAGATCAAATTTATCTTGGGTCTATGATAAACCTGGGTTTAGTGGGAGATTTTGCAGTGGAGATTCGAGTAAAGAAAGAGGAATGGCGAGCTCATATAGAATTGAGATAGAGAAGTTCAACGGTAAAAACTTTGAGCTATGGAAGCTCAAGATGGAGGACCTTCTTGTAAACAAAGAACAATGGATCGTTGTGGATCCTAGTACACAGCCTACTGGTACACCATCTACAAGCACACAGGCTACTGGTACACAACCTACCAGTACACCAGTTACTGGTATGTCGAAGGAAGATTGGGACAAGTTGGACAGAAAAGCAAGGAGTACTATTCGACTCTGCCTGGCAGATTCAGTGTTGTTGAATGTCTTGGGAGAATCTACAACCAAGGAACTATGGGATAAGTTAGGGAATTTGTATCAATCAA
This sequence comes from Picea glauca, assembly GCA_000966675.3. NCBI lineage: Eukaryota > Viridiplantae > Streptophyta > Pinopsida > Pinales > Pinaceae > Picea > Picea glauca. The sequence goes on along the minus strand of JZKD02S1608125.1, from coordinate 371,431 downwards.
AGTCC
>JZKD02S1608125.1:354934-367973 GCA_000966675.3 Picea glauca | reverse complement strand
ATAAGAAAGGTTTTCCCAGTTGAGGGTTTCCGGTATAAAATCTCTGTGTACTCTGTGTATGAGCCATTGATTAATTTCTATATTGCTTAAGAATCTATATGCATTGCTTTACTTCACAGGTTTAAAACTTACAAATTTAAAGATCGCCTAGGATAGGCATAAATGTTATGCATACAAGAAAAAAAAATTGATATTTTAAAGTGGGTGAGCATATGTTTTTAAAAGTGAAGGAAAAAATAAGTTTGCTAAGATTAGGAAGTTTCCCAAAGTTGGGAGCAAGATATTATGGACATTTTGAAATATCAAAAAATATAGGGCTAGTTGCATACATGCTAGCATTGATTGCATCCATGAGAGTGCATAATGTATTTCGTGTGTCATTATTAAAGAAATATGTGCCTAACAATAGCCACATAATTGATTGGACTGTGATCCAGGTGGAACACTAAGGGGATTTTTGGGTGGAACCAGTGCACATTTTGGAAAGAAAAGTAAAAGTGATCAAGAACAAATCCATAGGGATTGTTAAACTTCAATAGACCTATTATGATCCCGAATATGATAAATGGGAGAACAAAGAAAATATGGGGGAGGAATACCCACACATTTTTGTCAATATTGAAGAAAATAGATTCAAGCAAGACTCCATTTTGAGTAGCCAGAGTTCCAGAACCACATATTAGATTCCTAGCCAACATGCAATGGGGGCCCTGATAAAAGAATGGCACATTCATTGGGTTAGCCCTAATAAATTAATGGTTCATTTCTTGGGATAGCAGGTTGAGGGGGATAAAAGATTATGGTTGGAACTACTATTGGAGTTGCAAAATTGCAGAATTTTATTTCTAAGTATTGTGATGTAATTTGTGCATGTATATTAATATAGTGTGCACCAAGGATGGTGCAAAATTGTAGGGAAGGGGGAATGTAACATCACCACTATAATCCCCATTTTAATTAATGCTTAATGTAGATATAATGTGTGGCTATGACTAAGCGATGCATATGTGAAATGTATTTCTAAGTTTTAATAATAAATGTGATTCCAATTGCTAAGGGGACATGGAAAAATATGGGGAATGATTAATCCATGAGAGAGAGGAGTGTCTAGAAGAATTTTTAAGAGAGGGGTCCAAGGGGGAATTACCCATTTTTATTAATTCCACCCACATTCCTAAATTTTATTATCATTATGTATTAAGCTCTATTTTATGATTGAGTGTCCCTAAAGCCAATCAATGAATGCATGTAAGAGGGTGGGTGTGAGAAGTCACATCCCATAGTTATTGGGATCATGGGGTTTGAGTACAACCGGCTTGGAGAAGTCTATGAGTCAAGCAAGCAATCCAAAGGGAGGAAATTCGTATGGGTTGTTACAACAATTTTAGACAATCAATGTTTTGGGCATAAACAACGAGAGAAGGCATAAAAGAAGAGCTTGTAGCTACAGAAACCATGGAGGGTGAATTATAGAGAATGTTGGAGAGTTTTTGGAGCATATTTGGAGTAGAAGACTAAAAATCCAGGTTGTCATGTCTGAAGAGTGAGATCCTATGTGAGTTGCACTATAACAATAAGTGTTTATTGTTTTTCTGGTATTTTTCCTAGCAGTGAGTTCCTTTGAGTTCCTAATAGAGAGATTCATGGTTACTTGTGCTAGAGAGACCCTAATAAATGAATGGGACACCCGAGAGAATGATATAAATAAAGGAGTACATTCATTGGGTTAGGTAGGTCGAAAGGAAGAGAGTCGGTGGAAAATTGGGATAATTGTAGGAGAATACCAGTGGATTGTAGGATTTTTGAGCTATGAGTGGACAATGAGAGACCACCCTCTTTTGTGGATTTCTATCCCAATTCTGGAGGTGACTTATTGTTGATAGTTCAAACAATGAGTCTATGGTTGCATGGAACATCCATCCCAAGCAACTGGTTGTACAACTATTTTAAAAGATAAGTGTTTTATTTGTTTTCTAACTTGCATTATGAGTTTCAATTGTTGTGGATGAACTCTGTGTATAAGACTAATTTATATGCTGCTACAATAAATTATTAGTTGCATTTCATATTCATTTTAGCATTTTGTAGATGCATCAATTTAAAGGTATCACATGGTAGTTAAATCTGTATGTAATTCATAGTTGATAAGCTACAATAATTTCTTTAATAGAAATTTTCAATTTTGATGAGTATTCCACACGTAATGGACCTCAAATGGATTGGGGGACGTTATAACTTTCTCTACAGAGAATTTGTTTTTTTCTTATACATCTAGGATATCCTTTATAAAACAATTGTCTCTTTGAGTATGTTAAAAATTTTCCCTACTATCAATTGAAAGGAATTCCAAGTCACACTTCTCTTCTACCATCATGCATGTAAATATTATATGATGTGTGAGTTTGTAGGTTTTAATCAATGTCATCTTCAATTTTCTCTATTTGTGACACATGCATCAAGATCTATGCCCTTTACTTTCATACTTACAAAATCATCATGGAAATAACAACTCTCTATAATCAACTTGGTTTCCTTAGGATTTTCTTTTCCACTTACTCAACTCTTCTATGGTTGAACATGGTATGTCGTAGTGTGTATTCCTTCTACAATGATATGGGAATAAATCTCGTATAGGTTGGAGAGAGTATGGCGGTAACATCTCGCTCTACTGAGCACACTTTTACTGACTTATTCTTTGAGGACACTTATGTGCAAGTGATCCGGTTATGGTGCATTGTGATTTCGTTTCGATTATGGATTATACATGATGATGATAATGTGTTGTGACTTATTTTTATTTGATGTATATATATTGGTAGATTCTATTGATGAGTTTTCCTAAGTGTGTAGAACACATGATAGGTTATGGATGTTGATGGCATCAATGGACTTACTTAGACTCTGGATTGAGTCAGGGAGTGAATTGTATTTTGATTGAGTATTTCATTTACGCACTTGTGAAATATGATTGATTACAGTATGATTTATGTAGATGGATTTTTGACATGGGTTTTATCAGTGGATGCAGGCTTGATGATGCTTGCAAATCTGACTCACATAAGGAGTAGAGAGGCGATGCACAAAAACTAGGCATTGAGGGAGAGGTGTGGCAGTGTCCCTATCATAGCATACTAGCACTCCCACCATGGTATGAAATGTAGGTTAACCATTACCTAGTTTGAGAGGCCCACGATGCCATGAGGGTAGACTGAGACAATCAATCACAAAGATTTCTAAGGAGCGAGCAATAAGGTGGAGTCCTTATTCCTTAGAAGCCCTTAGTCTCTCATAAGGTCATGGAGTGTTGACTCCAAGGGTTGGAAAAACTTCCAAAACCAGTCAAAGGCGAGTGGCACCCTTGGAACACCGAGGTGCATCTTGAAGGGCACGTCACGTAATTAAAAACTTGAGTCAATAAATGTAGGTGACCTAGAAAACATTGAAATCATTAGACCTTGTTGGATTAAAATAATTAATTAAACCATGAATTTATTAATTATAAAGCCCAATAAAAGTCTAAGCCTAATCCTAAGACTAAGCCTAAGTCTAAGTTTAATTAGGGGACTAAATAAAAATAAATTAAAAGAATTGAGATAAATCAATTTCTAGGAAAAAGGGGAATAAAATCTAAAGATTGGATAAAATGCACATGTGTGCATGAAAATAATAAAAGGGATTTTTAAAATAGAAAGAAATAAAATATGAGAGAATAGGTGTACACATATAATAGTATCTAGAGTCAAGATACCACTAGTATAATTAGAAGAAGACTCTTATTCCAACTCTAACTAAGATCTAGTTAGGAGACATTCATTAATTGAGAATCTCGGGAACAAAGGGACAACTAAGAGGGAAAATAGGACCACATTGGGGAATGTGAGGGAATTTGGATTTTTAATAAAATAAAAATGGTAATTACTTGTGCAACTTGGGGAGAGTGTGACAAGTGTGTGGATGAATAATCATAATTAATTTAATTAAAAAAGTTAATTATTTGTGCATGAGGACATGGGTCAATGAGGAAATTTATATAAAACAAATGGTGAAGAAGGAAAATGGACTCATTTATTCTGGGTAAGGTTATGTTGCCAAAATTATTGTGGATTGTGTTTTACTTGTGAGAGTTGGGATACCAAGCTTGAAGAAAAAGTGGAAGCTCTTCCTTGTAAGGAAAACTTGGATCTACTGTTCTTTGGTTTATTGTGTGTGGCCCCTTTGAGGCTCAGGGGATAAGGGGGGAGAATAGTACCCCTAGCATTGGCTGGGAGGTATCGGTGAAGTCACTGGATTAGCAGGCGAAAGGAAGGATATTAGCATGACTCTCTGGATCAAAGATCAACATCAACCAAGAATCAGTCTTCTTTTGGTCACGATATTGTAAACATATTTGTTATTGGTGTGTAATTGGAATTTTCTTGGTGACAATGTTATTTGATATATGATAGATTTAATGAACCAGTACTTAAATTTAGGTAACGTAGGATATTCTATTACCAAATTATAACTCCTCAATCAATTTCAGTTACATACATGAATATTTTTCACAGACGTTCAATTTAACTGTCTGAAAATGACTGGTTTAACAAAACACTATTGCCTTCATGACTTATAAACTACCAAACTGATGTAGATATTAGTTGGATCTTGGTTTAACTTAAGTCTTACACAGTTTTCCGTTGGACTTAGATGTTGAATAGAAATGTTACAATCCTGAAACTGATTCTAGTTAATTATATTAAGAATCACAATATTTCTACTAATTCCTTCACAAATCAATGAGACTGTAAATTCCTGTATTGTGGAAATTATGCATATGGTATCTCATTGTTTTTCTTCCATAATAGTAGACAGTGGTAGAATATCTCTTGATTTGAGTATCCCCAATTTTTGGTAAAGTGTTCCTTCATACTAATAACAAAATATATCGTTGACGATAATATTCACCTCTGATTTCACTATTCAGTGTAATCATTCTTGCTTTTATTTCAATAGCTGAGTAAAATTTAAAAGTTCATTATGGAATAAAACTCGTAATCAGCGAAATTGTAGAACTTGTGTTAATCCAGGATAAAAAATAACAACCAAATGACAAAAAATTAATAAGAAGAATGATACGAATACAAATTAATTTCTTTGCAAAAGGGAATGTAAAATGTAGATACAAAAATCAATGACCAAATCTCTAAGAGATATCAGAACACCGTGATTTATGTTATGTGGTGCAATTTCTAGATTAGAAGTTGGTTTTAATAGTCGCATTGCCAGCACCGCCACTAAGAGTGTAACATCTCTATTTTAGGGTAATTTGTATCTTATCCTTATGTTCATAAATGATTATTATCAATTGCATATAATTTCAGATTATGATAATATACAGTGTGAGTTGCTAATGAAATTGGGCATGCCTCTTGATTATTTCATTCAAAATAATAAAAAGAATGGTTGCCTGGAGCTAGTAATCATTCTCGTTTTCCATCCTCGTAGTAGAAGCGATGAAGTAAGACTAATTCTCCGGTTGAATGCTTGATTTTGTCTTGTTGTTAGGTTACCATTCTTTGATGGGTACGTATCTTGGCATAGCCATTGGGGTAGTGTTAGTAGTCCATGTCTGGGTAGTTGTGGCAATTTCATTCCCTTATTTTTAGAAAAATATCATAGGGAACCTTATCATTGTGGGTGTTGGATGACTAGATTTTAAGTTGATGAGAGGTCGAGAATTTAGTTTTTGAGGAGTCAAGTTTAGTTGTTCTTGTTGACGATTGGCGAACCTAAGTATAGATTTAGAATTTACTCCAGTAAGCCCTTTTATGAAACAACAGATAAATTGTTAAGTCGTCGAGGTACCAATGAGTACTTTTAGTTATATCAATAAATATCACTGCCTTTTTATATAGATTCACCATAGTAGACGGGGGCGAGTAAGGTAAATGAAGATAAAGATAAAAATCATTTCTAATGAGGAGGGGTGCAATTGATTTTCACTTTGGTCTAGAATATATTAGATGCTCCATAACCTAGTTTTTATTCTTGGTAAAGATAGGTCACTTTACTTGTAGAAGAAGTTATCTAGTTTTAGTGATTTTGTGTTAAAATTTTAATGTGAGGATGAATAACCCTATCCTAACTCAGGTGAGTATTGATCCCAATAGGTGTTATGCACGGATTGAAATAAATCTAGTTTTAATAATAATGAACTTATAAGGGTCTGATAAATTCTCACGCAGTAGCGAACGATCCAAATTTAGCCTATATGTTGGATTGGTTGACGAGCTTTATGAGTTGGGTAATTAACCTAGATCTTGCTTCACTATGGGTTTGATTTTATTCTTTTAAGAAGTGTTTTACTTTAAAAATTATTAAGTTACTTCTTTATCTCATAAAACAAATATTATCATTATTGTTCAATAAGTTCTTAAGGAACAATCTCTTTTACCTTCCCCTTTACTTTAGAATTAATAACATTATAAATTGTTGGGCTAGGGTAAGCAATAACTAGTTTTATTTAATGAAAATTGTATAAAGGCAGTGATTATTGATTGTTATATTGCTTCATCATCGACATTTCATAAATATTTGTATATATATAACCCGGAGGAAGAATTTGATTTTGAAATATCATAATACATGATTGTGTAAATTTGCATGAGTTACAAGATAGATAACTTTAGAACTTACAAGAGTTAATGTTAAAATTTTGGGATCTACAAAGGTAAGGTAGATTTAACTACCTAGCGCATAGAGAAATCTTTACATTAAATATTTGTTCGAATTATTTGCGCCACATGAATTATTCAAGGAAGATTGAAATCTTAGTATGTTCGCATAGTCTTTGTTAGAAAAAGGGAGGGTATTAACTTAGTATTAGAGATAAGTGAAAACATTTAAGGCTTTTCATGCAATCCAAATTAAAAGATTGTGAAGAATTTACTTCGATAGCTTTGTGTATTGATAGAAAAATCTTGTCTTAGTTTGTAATTCTAGTAGTTTTCATTATATAGGATGTTTATCTCCTTGCAGAGATGGAATGTTTGTGGGATTACAAATGTTGAATTTTAGTCTCTATATTTTAATTCTTTGTAAACTATAGAGATGTGGAACTTATTAGATTGATTACATATAAGTTTTATTAATGTAAAAAAAAATTCTTACTTATAATATTATATGGGCATATTCTCTTAATAAATTCGAAAAAAAATATTTCCATTTTATTATATTAAGTTACTTGGGTCGTATATAGTAAGGATTGTTACATATGGTATCAAAGAGGATTCAACCCTGTGACATTGGACTGTTATGCCTTCCATTGTGTTAAATAAATGATTAAAATTATATCGCTAATTAAATTTGAATTTGTACATGTAGGTAATCATGGTTAGAGGACGCAGGGGAAGTAGGTGACATGGTGTAGGTGGAAGAGGTTTGACACCTCTGATAATATCCATACCAGAAGGGTCTAACCCCTAGGGAGATGAGCAAATTACTGAGCAGGAGCATGTTGTTATGGGAGATGTGGTAGGTGTGATGAGATCCTTCCAGAGGATGTCAAAGGCATTGATTAACCACCTGCATCGAGATGAGGGAAGAGCGTTTGTACCCAATGAGGGTTCACAGTGTGCTCCAGTTGGTAGTAGTAGTATACATAGAGAACTTGAGAAGGTGAAGTTTCCTGAGTTCATGGGTGCCATGGACGGCTCAGCTATCGAGGCATGGTTGGAGAATATGGTGATGTGTTTCACACTTCATGATTACACCTCCAACATGAAAGTCTGCATGGCGGTCTTTCAACTTAAGGGGAGTTCTCTTCTATGGTGGAAGACACTCCTACCTCAACTAAACATGGTCGTCGAAGACGTGTCATGGGATTTGTTCGAGGAATGGTTCTGAGAGAGGTACTTTTCCAAGGAATTCATTGAGCACTAGCTTAATGAGTTCAATGCCTTACGAAAGGGTGGTCGTATGGTGCCAGAGTATGAGACCAGATTCATGGAGCTACTTAGGTATGATCCAAATCGGAAAATGGAGAAGTTAAAGGTCAACAAATTTTTGTTCGGCCTTAAATTCAACATTCGTGCAAACGTGAGGATTCTAATGCCTTAGATGTTTCACAATGCAGTTCATAAGGCCCTCATAGTTGAGGAAGAGATGAACAATAGGGGTCAGGGTAGGACTCCATCTAAACAAACTGAACATATGTCATCAGGACCATGATAACATCAAATGCCAGCCAGAAAGACTTTAAGGCATCAAGATACGCCCAAAGGACCTATCTTCATGAAACCATGGTGATAGAATCCTCAACAAAGGTTTGCTTCCAGAGGACCACCACCACCACAACAACAACAACATTTTAGGCTTGTTCAGTAGAACAGGCCAGGATCATAGACTATTCGGCCAACAACTTCTACTTCGGGGACCAGGAGCACTGGACCGAAGACTAGATGTTGGACATGTGAAGAGACACATTACCAGTGAGATTGTCCTATTGAGAAGGCCAGAGCGGCCAGATAATCAGTGTTACGATATTTAGACACTTAGGAGTTATTTAAGATCTACTTGGTCTAATGTGTCATTAGGTAAAAGTGTGTTTCTTAGTGTGTTTCTTTAGTATGCATTAGTATGCATTTGTAGTTAGGAAATCCGACAGTCACGATATGTTCTCGACATAGAGTGATCTGACGGTTTATACTCTCCTCGATCTTAATGGCCATTGATCTATGGCTTAACAACCGATTGGTTCATGATATCTATTTAAAGAGTATGGAGGGTCATTTTTCGATGATCGATTGTGAGAAACTCTCTTGTAAAATATATCTATAATATTTTTCTTTTGCATTAATAAACTATTCCAAGTGGTCGTGTTGGCTGGGGTCGTGGATGTTTCCCCATAGGGGTTTTACCACATGAAAACATCGGTGTGTTGATATTTGATCTGGTTATGTGAGTGGTTATTGAATGTTCTCATCCTCTGTTGGAATACCAGTGTTTTTGAATATGGTATCAGAGCCTGTTTGAAGACCCGCTCCTGTTGTAGATCGAGATCATGAAGTTGGTTTCATCATATCCATTTTTATATCATTTTCGTACATTTAAGGATTGAGATGACTATTCCATTGCATCCGGAGCGCTCGTTTCAGTCAGGAACACTCTTCATTTCACTCGAAAAGGTTTCTGTTTTCCCAAGATACAGCCATTTCAGTCAGATCCGGAGGTATAAACCTTGAATACACATTTTTTAAATTTTTGGAGAGTATCATTTTGGTTTTATTTCAATTTTGTATTATTTATTTTTGGGTTTCTACTCTTTTAGATCTACGTATTCTCTTTGACCCGTGCCCTGTGCGATCTCGACAAATCAGAAACATATAGGAAAAGGTGCATCTTCTGGATAAGCTAACCGAGATCTAACCCTTATTATCATCGAGAAGCGAAATTTTTTTCTTGCGTGAAAAGAGTTATTTTTAGCACGCTCTCCAAGGCCATATTCAACAACAACAACCCCAATCCTTTTCCTAAAAAATACATTATGTTTTGCTAGACTATTTGGTTAAAAGTTTCCTTATTAAGTAAGAGGTCTTGAGTTCAAGTCTCTCTTTTGTTACTTTTTTTTGAAAAAATTCATGCTCAAATTGTAAAGTTTATTTCACTTCAAGTATAAAAGTGAATGACTATAAGTAGCTCTAATATTTTATTTTAGAGTTATTTATTTTGCATGCAGCTTCTCTTTTATAAAGTGACTTCATTGTAAAAGTGATCCCCACTTCTCCTTATAAAAGTGGGTCACTTCATAAAGCAACTTACACTATCACGTGGTCATTTGGTTACCGTTTATGCCTTTTTTAAAAAGGGCATAACTCTTACATCCGAAGTCTGTTTTCAGTGCCTTTTTTTTTTAAACCACATAACTTTTCGAGATCTTTCCATCCAGAGCATCAATTTCAATTTTTAAATCCATATTATCTGCATATTTAATATGGCTTCTACAAGTAATATTTTGCTTACTAGCACCAACTACTTCCAATGGAAATATCATATGGAAGATTTATTAAGAAGTAAAGGCTTGTACCAGATTACCTTGGGAAAGGAAAGAGCACCCACTGATGATGATAAAAAATTCAATAGGAGTGAGGAAGCACGTGGACTAATCATAATGTCCATCTCTCTTGATTTAAGGTTCCACCTTAAAGAAATTGATGACCCCCATGAAGCTTGGGAAAAGATTGAATCCGTGTTTGGTAAACTCAATATTATTCGAGCACAACAATTAGAAAATAAAGTACTGACCTTAAGTCCAAGTGATTTTTGTTTGCTTGGAGACTATCTATATAAGTTTAAAATACTCAGAATGTTATGTGAAGAATGTGAGATACAAATGGAGGAAGAGTGTTGCATATATCTTATTCTTTCTAAGCTAGGTAGTGCATATTATTTGTTTATATCTACCTTTTATGCAATGAGAGAGGCTCTACGGAAAGCTTATCAAAAACCCACTCTTGAGTCCTTTTGTGTTGCTTTGATTAGAGAGGAAGATAAGCTTGTACAACTTGGAGTGGTCATCACTGCAGGTATCTCCAACAAAGCCTTAGTTTCCCATCAAAAAGATAAACCCAAGTATCCCAAGAAGAAACATCCTCTCTACAAAAACAAGCAACATAAGGTTCCCAAACCCACTCAGACAGCTTCAGCTCCTAATGGTGACAAAGGAGAAAAATATAAAAATAAGAAGAATGACAGGCATTGCAACTTTTGTGATAAAGATGGTCATGATGAGTCCAAATGTTTCAAGAAGATGGAAGCTTTAGAAGCAGCAATGGAGAAGCACAACATCAGTATTGATTCTACTTCTTCTTTTTCTTCTCATCGACATGCACTTTTCGCTTCTGGTTTCTCCTTCAATACAACTTCTACTGCTTCTTCTGATGAGTGGCTTATTGATTCAGGAGCATCTTATTATATGGCTAAGGATAAAGACATATTTTCTGCTCTAAATGAATGTAACACCAAGAAAATATTTGTTGGTCATGATAGATCTCTTAGTGTTGTAGGATTTGGAACAATTCAAGTAGATAACGGTCATTTCAATGATGTATTATGTGTTCCAAGTCTTTCTTGTAATCTTCTATCAGTATATCAAATCACTCATTTAGGTGAAGGTAAAACCATAGAGTTTTCACCTCACCAAGTTGTAATCAAGGATCTAAAAGATCCTAATCATGTTCTTTCAAGTGGAATTGTTGATGATATTACCAGGTTGTACAAGTTTGACAACTTTGGGTCATCATCTTTTTCATCAGTTTTTGTTGCTCATAGCGATGACTTGAGCAAACTTTGGCATGAGTGGTTTGGTCATCTAAACTATTGCTCATTGCAGCAACTATGTAATCAACAGATGGTGACAGGTCTTCCTCTTGTTTCATGTAGAGATGGTGTTTATGTCGGTTGTGTTCTTGACAAACATCATCAGGACAGTTTTGACAAACATGCCTCTTAGCATGCCTCCAACCCTTTGCATCTTGTTCACAGTGATTTGTGTGGTACAATTTCTTCTCCTTCCTTTTCTGGGTGCAAGTATTTCTTAACTTTCATTGATGATTTTTCCAAATGAACTTGGGTTTACTTCTTAAAACTTAAGAGTGAACTTTTTGACACATTTTTGGCCTACAAGGCCCTTGTAGAAAAGTAATTTGGACATCAAATTCAAAGGTTAAGAACAGATAATGGAGGTGAATATGTGAACAATAATTTTACAAGTTACTGCACTACACAAGGCATCCAAATGCAACACATTGATCCATATACACCACAACAAAATGGTGTTGTTGAGAGAAAAAACCGCACATTAAAAGAAATGGCTAATTGTATGATCCAATCTAAGGGATTAAGTCTGAAGTGTTGGGAGGAAGCAATCAACTGTGAAAATTACATAGTCAATCATGCTCCCACAAAGGCTCTTAAAAATATAACATCGGAAGAAGATTGGACTAAAATTAAACCAGAAGTAAGTCACTTTCGTGTATTTGGCAGTATAGCATGGGCTCACATTCCTGATGAGAAAAGGAAAGCATTGCAGCCTAAAAGTTAGAAGTGCATATTTGTTGGTTATTTTGAAGATGTCAAAGGTTATAGACTTCTTCAACCACATTGTAATGAAATTATTATTAGAAGAGATGTTAAATTTGATGAAAATCTCTTGGCCTGCGAGCCTAATTCGACAATTGTGCCTTCTTCGACCTGCGAGCCATCTTTGGCGTTTGTGCCTTCTTCTATTCCTATTCTAGTTTCTTCTTCAGATGATGAAAGTGAGGATGAAAATCCACCTCCACCTGCTCACCTTCCTGCAGATGAGTACTTTGAACTTGAACCAGCACCAGTTCCACCGATTCCTAGATGGGTCCGTTCAACACGAGAAGCGACTGGTGTTATTGTCGGTGATCCTTTAGATCACCATCGAACAAGTTCACGGTTCTAGCGAGCCTCTTATCTTTTGGCTCAAGCTTCAGAGACTCGTGATCTAGAGACATTTGCAGAACCTTCAGGTCATCCAGATTGGGATACAACAATGAATGAAGAGTATCATTCTTTAATGGAAAATGATACTTGGGATCTTATACCTCTTCCAAAAGGAAGAAAACTTGTCAGATGTAAATGGGTCTACATAACTAAGTATGCATGAGATGGAAGTGTTGAAAGACACAAGGCTCGGTTAGTTGCCAAAGGATTTTCCCAAGTTGAAGGAATTGACTATAATGAAACCTTTTCCCTTGTAGACAAAATGAATTCCATCTGCCTTGTTCTTGTTGCCTCACATAAATGGGAGGTCCATCAGATGGATGTTAAATCCGCCTTCTTGCATGGAGATTTACAAGAAGAAATCTACATGGAACAACCTCCTAGCTATGTTTAGAATGACTCTAGCCTTGTTTGTCGCCTTAAGAAATATCTTTATGGTCTTAAGCAAGCTCCCCGAGCTTGGTATGCCAAAATGGACAACTTTCTTATTGACACCGGATTCTCTAGATGTCATTCTGATCCTAATGTCTAT
>JZKD02S1608125.1:288967-316410 GCA_000966675.3 Picea glauca | reverse complement strand
CGTTAAAGCCAGAATGGCGGAGGGGATGTGGAATTGGACCTTGTCCGTGAATTTGAGTGCCTGGATCACGACCGTCCAGATCTACGCCCTCTTTAAATTAAATGGGCCTGAGCCTCACTGATGGATGAACGACTGAGATGACCTCGACGCTTTCATCATGAAAATCCCTAAGGGCCCCACTCATGGCTTAGCTATGCGTCGTGTGTCCTTCAGATAGACGGTCGAGATGGCATTTGATGTTAGAAGAGGGCTGCCTCCATTATCAGGCTCGCTTGACGTGACCGGGTGCTAAGACCGTGAGCTCAGCTTTAAAGGGCGCTTATTGACATTTCAGGGTTCGGGGTGTCGAGATGTGAAATGACGAGGGACTTTTACCCCTCGAACTCTTGAATGCCGATATGCCGATGGGACCAAATCTTGCGCCATGAATCAATGGATCGGACGACCCAGACTTATCTTTAAAATATAGGAACTTTCTCTTACACTATATATCGGTTAACTTGGCAGCCCCGATATCCCGATGACCGTTGATCTACTTCATGGATAGATCTCGGCTGCCGGCAGTGAAACCTTGCCCGCTCGCTTGACTCGTAAACGGAGAAGAGATCCTTCCGCTGCTGCGCTTGGGTGTTTCCTATTCATCCTGCAGACCTGGGTACCTTGTACCTAGGACAAGAAATGTCGCTAACATTAGGCTCCATGGGGGATAGAGTCGTCCCTGTGATGCTCTAAGAACTCATTCCGCAGCTTCAGTGCCTTGCTGCTGGGCTATGGAGTCAGGCTCGAAACATCCCGCTGCTAAAGATACAAGCTGAAAAATAAAAGCAACAAAATAAAGATACATACTCAAAGGAGCTTATTTATATACAATCCTAAACTAATAAAACACTTTACATGGGGCTAGGTGAAAGCAGATTTCCACCATAGCCATTCAAGCAGCTTCCTGGATAGAAGCTCCTTCTTTCTGTCAATGATCATCAGCAGATGGTGTAACCGTGACAGTAGAACGGTTACACTCTTCAACTCCTGCTTACAGGCTTGAGTTGAGATGAAATAGGGCGGCTCCAAGGCATAGGGGAAATGCCACTCCATGTACTTGCTGACAGGGTCATAGAATGAGTGGCGAATTTCGGAGAATTGGCGACAGGCAACCTCCTCTGCTACACAGTTGCTCACATGTGACTGAATATCTTTGATAAGCATAGGTGGGTGAATAACTGAAGTAGGCTCGCTGATATCAGGTGGTGGCTGCTCACTGATTGGCTCTAAACAAAGGGCAGACTGCTCCTCGAAAGAGCCATCTAGAACATCTTCCTTGGAGACTGGAAAATCCTCCTCATTGTCCTCACATTCCAACCTTCTATCTTGGGTAGTGAGAGATTTCACCCACTCTATCAGTTCACTCAGAGCATCTTCTTCCCCCAATCTTCTATCCTTACAGCCCTCATCATCACAACCTTCATTAGACATAATCATATCTGGGAGTATTTCTTCTTCTTGGCTCTCCCATGGGTTATATTCATAATGACCATAAACAAGACTCGTGGGAAATGTTTTTTCATAATCGCCCTCAGTAGAGCTGCTAAGGGCCTCTACTTCAAAGGATGGGAAATCCTCAGCGCATTGTTCAGCTTCCCACCTATCAAGTCTGGCAGTGATAGAGTTTATTAGTTCCATAACTCTGCCCGAAGCGTCTTCTTCCTCCCTGGGATCTTTATAATCATTCATTGTAGAGATACCAAAATAATCTTCTTCAAAGGGTGGAAAATCCTCTGCACATCGCTCAGCTTCCCACCTGTCAAATCTGGCATTGATAAATTTTATCAGCTCCATAACTTCACCCAAAGCAGAAGAATGGGGGGCAGAAAGGACTGATTCCTGATCTAGGTCATCAGGATCATCCTCGTAGCCTTCATAAAAGACGGCTCTATCTTGTATACATTTGTTGTAGTATCCCTCACAACAGTTATGAAAAATCAACTCAGAGGGATACAACTTCTGACAGTAAGCGGTGAAAGCTGCATGGAACTCATTGAGTGAAGAAATGCTAGCAGGGGGTAAAGAATGATACCATCTACACACATCCCCTGCTAACGAGAACATGAACATCTTCAATAATACATCTTCATGTTGTATCTCCCACTGACGCATGAGTTCATGAAACTCACTGAGGTGTTGAGCAGGGTTGTCCTCTTCACATTTTCCAAATATGGGCAAATAATCGCCCCATTCATTCGGAGAGGGGACAACATTAGGAAAACCAGGAATAGCAAAAAAATTAAAAGGAGAAAACCTACGAGCAAGGATTTTCTCCATATCGAACCAATGGAGTCGCCAATCGATCCTTGAATCATGGAGTCGCCAGGTGAAAGATGTGCAACTTCGAATGTGCCTGGTCCTTGTTCACCATCAAAGACCAGATCTTAACGTTGTCGTTACCCCAGGAAGCTTCTCAGGCTGAGAAATCAGCTGCTGAAACCTTCTCGAGAAAGCTCCTTAGGGTCAGCTTTCAGGTGTGCTAATAGTAGTCACAGCTGAAACAGTGATGTGGAAACAATGGAGTCGACATAGTGGAGTCGTCAGGTGCACAGTAGCAATCTTTAAGGGCTCTGATGTCTGATGTACCTTCAGAATCAGAGGCTTAATGTCGGTCTGCCCAGGGAAAATCTTCAACTTCATCCCCGGCAACGGCGCCAGAAATGTTGGCGATGGAAGTCACCCCTGGATTGTAGCAGGAGTAGAGCCCGACACCCATCAGTTTATGTCACGATTTGTTTAATGGGGTGATTGAATGGAGGTTAACTCAAACGATGTGGTTCTAACTTCAAAACTAGGCCAGACATGCATGGGCAAGTGAGGTCTTATATAACTTCAGACAGTGAGTCATAGTAAGGGTGAGTAGGGGGAAGACTTGTATCAGAGAGATGCTAAGGTCTGTTGTAAACATTAGTTTCCTAACAGACTGTGGAAGAAGACATCTAAACGCAAGATCTTCCTATGTTCAAACGCAGAAAACCAGAGAAAACAATAATGCCATAATAAATCCTTTATCATAACAGAGTTGCCATAATTCGTGTGAATCGGTCGATCACGAACTCTCTTAGTATAAGATGAAAACTTAGATGGATTAAGAAGCCTGTCTGTTATAAAATAAGAAATCTCATATACATATGCATGACCAGAAAGCTAGAATGTCTGCTAAAACTTTTACAATCGGGAGCTATGCTCTACCATCGATCCCTACCAAAATGGCGAAAATGCCTACATATACTCAAAACAAAACACAGCAGTGAAAATGAGATACTGCAATTAAAATATTGCGTCTTCTCCGACAGTCTGCGCATGCAGATTCTAGATGATCGTGTGCCTATGACAAACGCCATCAGATTTCGGATTGTCCTTCTGCAGGTGAGTTGACGTGAATTAGTCTTTTGTCGGACCTTCCTTTTATGGCAGAGTTGATATTCAACCACCAGCAACTGCCGCAATAACTGCTTTTTGGGGTCGAAGACGGCCTCAGTCAACTTACCCTTCTGGGACGTGGAGGTCTCCTAATGGTGTCACCTGGATCAGCCGAATAGTCTTTCTTTGGATGCTACTTCGCTGGACTGCTGCGAGGGACCCTTATGGATGATGCGGACGAGGGCGTGACGGGGGTTAAAGGCGTGAACACTGTGGAGGTGATGGAGAAGAAACAGGAGCTGTGACATCAGCTAAGGAATGCCACACGGTTCGAATAGGACAGAGGAGGAAGGAGCATGAAGTGCAGGAGTACAGGAGGAGGTGACTAGAAATGAGAGGGACACATGGCAGGAGACGAGAGGATGACTAGCTGAGGAGGTGCCATGTGGCTGGAGAGAGAGAAATTGGTTAGATGATAGAGGAAGAGTGTGGCGGTAGGTGGAGCACAGGTGGCAACGAGGGGGAACGACGCAGACAGCGAGGCGACAGGAAGGGGGGGCCGCTGGAGTAAAAATCCATTCCGGACCCCCCCCCCCCGTCCATTAAAGGCAGAACTGTTGGGGGGGTCCGGAATCCAATACAGACCGTATATCTAAGCGTCGAGACTTGGGCCATCCAGATGTGCTCATTCATTATCTCCAATTTCAGACCCCCCCCCCTCTTGTTAAAGCCATAATGGCGGAGGGGATGCGGAATTGGACCTTGTCCGTGAATTTGAGTGCTTGGATCATGACCGTCCAGATCTACGCCCTCTTTAAATTAAATGGGCCTGAGCCTCGCTGATGGATGAACGAATGAGATGACCTCAGCGCTTTCATCATGAAAATCCTGAAGGGCCCCACTCGTGGCTTAGCTATGCGCTATGTGTCCTTCAGATGGACGGTCGAGATGGAATTTGATGTTAGAAGAGGGTTGCCTCCATTATCAGGCTCGATTGACGTGACCGGGTGCTAAGACCGTGAGCTCAGCTTTGAAGGGCGCTTATCGACATTTCGAGGTTCGGGGTGTTGAGATGTGAAATGATGAGGGACTTTTACCCCTCGAACTCCCAAATGCCGATATGCCGATGGGAACAGATCTTGCGCCATGCGTCAATGGATCGGACGACCTAGACTTATCTTTAAAATATAGGCGCTTTCTCTTACACTATATATCGGGTAACTTGGCAGCCCCGATATCCCGATGACCGTTGATCTGCTTCATGGATAGATCTTGGCTGCCGGCAACGAAACCTTTCCCTCTCTCTTGACTCGTAAACAGAGAAGAGATCCTTCCACTGCTCCGCTTGGGTGTTTCCCGTTCATCCTACAGACCTGGGTACCTTGTGCCTAGGACAAGAAATGTCACTAACACCACCTACAATAAAAACATACCCTGTGGTCCTTCTATCTTTATCACATGCCATATCTGAATCAACATATCCATGTAGAATAGTATCTGAAACTCCAAAACATAATGCATGAGTAGAAGTACCTATCAAATACCTGAGAATCCACTTTACTACCTCCCAATGTTCTTTACCTGGATTGTTCATATACCTTCTCACAACTCTCACTGCATGTGCAATATCTGGTCTTGTGAAAACCATCGCATACATCAAGTTGTCAACTGTTGATGAATAAGGGACCCTGGACATGTATTATATCTCCTCATGTGTATTGGGACACATTTCATTAATTAATTTGAAAATTTTGGCCAAAGATGTACTAATTGGTTGCACATTATTCATTCTAAACCTCTCCAACACCTTCTCTATGTACTCACCCTGAGACAGTGTCAGTTTGCAATTTTTCTTGTCTCTTGTTATTCTCATACCAAGGATTTCTTTGCAGCACCCAAATCCTTCATCGAAAATGAATTAGCTAATTTATTCTTGAGAACGTTTATATCCTGCATATTAGACCCTGCAAAAAGCATGCCATCTACATACAATAGAAAGATAATATAGCTTCCATTTTCTAGCCTTTTAAAATAAACACAATGATCAAAATGACATCTACTATAACCTTGTTTTGTCATAAACCTGTCAAACTTAAAATACCAAGGTCTTGGAGCCTGCTTTAGTCCATATAAGCTCTTTTTCAACCTGCATACCAAATTTTCCTTCCCTTTGACCTCATACCCCTTTGGTTACTGCATATAAATATCTTCTTCCAAATCCCCATGGAGAAAAGTTGTTTTTACATATAACTGTTCAATTTGAAAATTTTCTACTGCCACAAGACTTAAAATAATCCTAATTGAAGTCATTTTAACAACATGAGAAAAATATTTCATGAAAATCTATACCTTTCTTTTGTGCAAACCCCTTTACAACAAGTCCATCCTTGTACCACTGTTTGTCTCCATCTTCTTCCTTCAACTTGTAAACCCATTTATTCTGTAATGCTCTTTTTCCTGCAGGAAATTGAACTAAGTCCCAAGTTTGGTTATTTACGAAGGAATCCATTTCCTCTTTGATACCTTGCTCCCACTTCCTTTTAGTGTCTACCTACATTGCCTCTTCATAACTTTCTGGTTCAGAGAATCAGTCAACAATAAATAGTACAATGAAGGAGAGTATCGTTTAGGGGGTCTACTTAAACTCGTATATATTCTAACAATACTTGTAGCAGTTTGAGGTACCTATTGCTCCTATTGCTGTAAATTTTGATTTTATGGTACCTTTGAAATTTCTTTTTCAGTGATCTCATCAAGCATTGTGTATTCTGGTTTTTCTTCTTCATATTTCCTTCCATGCAACTGATATTTATACATGACCTTCTCATTGAATATTACATCTCTAATCCTAATGATTTTGTGATTTTCATAATCCCATAAGCGATAACCAAAATCATTAACACCATATCCAATAAAGGTACACTTCTTGGATTTTTCTTCAAGATTTGTTGTATTTTCTTTATCAATATGGACAAATGCTTCACAACCGAAAGTCTTCAGAAATGAATAGTTTACATTTTTACTTGTCCATGCCTCCTCTAGAATGCCACCATCCAAAGAACTTGAAGGTCCTTTGTTTATCAAGTAAACAAAAATATCTACAACATCTTCCCAAAACTATAAGGGCAATCCTTCATGCAATTTCATACTCCTTGCATGCTCCATGATGTTCCCGTTCATCCTTTCTGATACACCATTTTCTTATGGTGTTCTTGGAACTATCTTCTCTCTATGAATCCCATGGTATGAACAATAATCATCAAATGCCTTGTTTCAATATTCACCTCCGTTGTCTGATTTGAGACACTTCAACCTTTTTCCTATCTCATTCTCAACCAAAGATTTCCATTTCTTAAAAGTATAAAAAACATCATATTTTTTTTCGAATGAAATAAACCCAAGTTTTTCTAGTTTCATCGTCAATAAAAGTAACATAATAACGAGATCCACCAAGAGATGATACCTGAGATGGTCCCCATACATCTGTATGCACAAGCTCTAACCTTTCACTCTTCTTTACTTTTTCGACTCTGAGAAATATAATTCTCTTATGTTTTCCATAAACACAATGCTCATAGAAATTCAAATCAATTTGTTTAATTTCTGGAAACAAATTAGTTTTGTGAAGTATCTGCATCCACTTCTCACTCATGTGTCCAAGCCTATGATTCCACAGTGTTGTATCCACTCCTTTAGAAGCTAAAAAGATAGAAGAATCAATATTACCAGTACATAAATACAATGTAGGTACCTTCTTTGTTTTTTCTATCACCAATGATCCTTTGGTGACCTTCCACACCTTATCTGTAAATATAGATATACAACCTTCACTTTCCAACTGCCCAGTTGAAATTAGATTTTTCCTTAGATCTGGAACATGTCTTACCTCTTTCAAAAACCATTGGTTTCCATTATTTTTCTTTATTTGTACCCTACCCATTCCAACAATTTTGCATGGTGCATCATCACCCAAATGAACCTCTCCAAAATCACCTCGAACATAATCTAGAAAATGTTTCCTATGGGGTGTGGCATGAAATGAAGCCTCTAAATATATTACCCAAGACTCAGAAATATTATCTATAGAAAGAGTCAAAGCATCCTGTAACACATCACTTCTTACATTTTCTTCTTTATTTTTTTCTTGTTGTCCATCTCTTTGTTTCTTTGGAGCTCTGCAGTCTTTCTTCATATGTCCTTTCTTACCACAATTCCAACACTCTATCTTTCCCAGTCTATATTTGGATCTGCCCTTCCTAGAATTCCCATGGTTTCTTGATCCCTTTCCTCTATCCTTTTGTCTTCCCCTGCTCTCCATAGTCAATGCATTACTTGATGTCTCTCTTGTGCTTTTCCATCACATTTCCTCGCTAAGTATAACACCAACAACATCATCAAATTTTAGAGTGTTTGAACTAGAGATAGAGTTACTTATAACCATGACCAAGCCATTCCATATTTCTAGCAATGAGCGCAGGATTATAAGATCCCCGACCCCATCATTAAAGTCCACTTTTACAGAACTTAGTTTATTAGTAACCGTATTAAATTCATTTAAATGATCTGCAACAGACCCACCTTCTGACATCTTCATATTAAATAATATATTCATTAGAAATACCTTATTGGACGCCGAGGGTTTTTCATACAGTTTAGCCAATGCATCCATCAGCTCCTTCAATGACGTTTCTTTTGAAATATTTAAATCCACCAATGTTTCCAGGATTAATCGTATCATTCCTAGTGCCTTTCTTTCAAGAACCTCCCATTCTTCATCCTTCATGGTTGTTGACTTATTTGTTATTCCACACAATGTTAGGAATAGATCCTTCTGATATAAATAATATTCCATCTACATCTTCCATAACTGGTAGTTTTTTCCGTTAAATTTCTCAACCCTAAACTTTCCATCTTCCACCATTTCTCCCACTCAAACCAGGAACTCTCTTTTCCTGTGAGTTACATTTTGCTCTGATACCAGTTGTTAGAAAAAAAAGATCTCAGAGAAATAAAATAAGACAAATGCAGAAATAAAACACATAAGATACATAATACATTAGAGACATAGATATATGTGGTTCACCCAGTGTGGGCTAAATCCACCATAAAAATTTCCAAGTCCTTCCTTTTTATTATCTAGCAAAATGAAGGGATACAACCTACAACACAATCGTTGTAACTTCCTCTACTTTATCTCACAATATCCTCTCTCATAATAAAATAATCACAAATATACATAGCTGCAATACAATTCCCTCATAAAAGAGTGTTTCCTTCTAAGGAAAAAATCCCTAAAATAACTTTTACAGTCAGATCTACGACCTTATAATGAACGGTCCAGATTGACTATGAAATTACAATATTTTACAAGGAATTTTTTTCTTCAGGGGCTTCTCGCCCGAACCCTCAGGGGGGTAAATCCCCCCCCGCGTGGAGGGGTGTACAGTCTTCATGGGGTATAAAAATGGCTAAAAACAAAGACCTCTGAATCAAGAAGATAATCAGGCTCCACAACCAACAAAAATTATGCATGCACAAGGCCCTAATTAGAAGTATGGGATAATAAACACTACCAAAATGATCTACATCACCATGGCTAAAAAACTCAATGTATAATAGCTTTGAACTAGGGATTCCCCTACATCAGAATCTCCCAGTTAGGAATTTTGAGCATCCAACTCAAAGGGTTCTGGAAACATTTTCCTTTTGTCTCTACTTTCTCTTCTTATACTCTCTATATCGATCATCATATTTGTAAAAAATCATTTATTCAAATGTATCAAGTTTGATTATCTTCAAAATTGTATTCCTAATAGATCTTACTACCTAAAGTATTCAAGCCAAACTGAGATTACTGCCACTAAAACTCAATTAGAATTGCTTTATTTTTTTTACTAACCCCACAAACTCAATCATAATTATTACCTTCATTCTTCATGTATTTAGTTTTCTCGACTTTACTTCTACACACTAAATCAACATCATTCCTCACTATGAAATATACCTTCTTCTCTGTCACTTATTCGATATGGTATTCAGGAATTTCCACATCAATTTTCTTCTCTTTGGACATCATAGCACAACTTCGTTCTTCATATTTCAGGTTGAAACATTCATCAATATGGTTTTCTTCTTGTTTTACAACAATGCATTCAAAATCAATCATTTTTCTTTATTTTCTTTTTCTTTTGATACACAATCTTCTATATTAGCATACAAAATATCATGGAAACCAATAAGATTCATCTGTGATTATTTCAATTCAACTTCCTCAATTTCATCATTCCCTTGTAGCTTATCTATTTCATTTGGTACACAATTTTCATTTCCTACATATAAATGAACAAACAATATGTTATATGGTTTGGGAAACTCCATCAACTTCTCATCATTTTTTGGAAACTTATGTCCAAACCTTTTCTATTGTAACAAATTTACCATATTTCTATGGAATGATATCAAACTCATGTGCTTTACACATTGCAACATCTTGTCTTTCCTTTTTCATTATAGCAAAGAATTCCTTCTCCACATCTACCTGCATGCCATCTTCTTATTTTTTTACTTCTACTAGCTATTGATGCAAACAAATACCCACATAAACCACACATCTTCAACTAGTGAAAGGGCCCAATTATACCTTCTTCCATTGAAAATGGAAAGAACCTTTCAATGATGACCTGCCTACTATAATTTTGGTGTATGATTTAAATGCATAATGCATAATGAAACTAATTGAACAACTAATCTAATAACTAATATAATCCAAGACATGAGTGATTTATGAACTGGATGACATGATACAAAGGGATAAATATAAATAATAGGGAGACACTCCACCAAATGAATCTTTCACAAACCCCATACTGGTTCTCAGTAATTGAGGATAGCCTACAAGTCACCAAGAGATACCTATTTCACAATAATTTGTTAGCAATGCATAAGATAAGTAAGTGTAGACATTATGAGCACAAGAATAGTCTATAGACTACAATATCCATCCATACAAGCTTCAATAACAATATGAATGGTGAACCATTTATAACTTGAAAAAGTATAATAACACAAGCTAATAATGTCTATATTCAACATATGACGATAGTTTATAATGCCAAAAGAGAACCTTTTTTATGAGAGAATTTTTTTCTTTTAGAGTATTTCCCAATGACTCTATACCTTCCTAACCATGACTCTTGGCCTTCCTAGCCTCTTTGGACATCATATTCTACTTGGTTTTATCTGCATTAGAAATTTGATGATGAGGATACTCTTTTGATAAAACTATTCACTATTACAATTATCCTTAATTCATGTGCACTTGCAACCAATATTTTTTCCTCTCTTGCTTACAAGAAAAACATAGCCTTACACTTTATAGATTACATTTCAGTGGATTGTAGGTTATATGTCTCTTCTTCTTTATCCTTGCGACTTGTGCAACCTTGAATAACATCTTTTGCCCATCCTCCTTTTATTGGTATTATTTGATGGAGGTTGTTCGATCTTTTCCCTTTTTATTGGTTGTATTAACTTCTCTTTGGAATCCTTTACATCTTCAATATGCAACATGCATATGCGTATTCCTCCACTTTTCTTCATCTTTTCTCTTTAGTTTCCTTAATTCAACTAGATTTATGTTATACTTATATTTGGMACCCTAGACCAAGTAAAGATGAATTGAGCSAAAATATAGACTTGTTCCAAGATGAGACACCTCAAAGAGTATTTTTCATTCAAAAGGACACCTAGGCCAYRATWTTTCCTAGTAATAGACGTGACYGATTGTGACTTTCCTAAGGTAGAAACATAGTAGGTTGCAATATTCCATCRGAAACCATGATTTCCCCTTTAATTATTTGAGGAAAGATAAAAATATAAAGTTGGTAAAGCCAAAATTTGTTTCTATAGACATTAAAGAGAAGAACAAATTCAAATTTTCTTGAAACATTGGCAATGGAGATCTTCTTACCCACCAATGTCCTAAAATGGATAAGATTCATACATATATGACCCAATGGGGAGCCCAACATCGACCCATAGTATTAAAGAATCCCTTTTCTCCATAACAATAAAAAATGGTTACTTCTAACCCTACACCTCCATAATGGGGAACTAAGGGAAATCCCTTGCAATGGGGAAACACCTAAAATGTCAATGTTTTCTATGTGTGAAAATTATGTTCACATATCAACCTGAGCTCATAATTAAAAATATTTTGAAAATGGACTTGCGACAAAGGCTCATTATTCATCCCATCTAGGTGGTTATTTTCACATAGAGAAGCAATCCAATGACAAAGTGTCTCACCCCCAAAAAGTTATCTTAAGAAGGTTTGCACACAATCCCAATGCCCAAGATGCTAAAAACTATAGTATTGTTGAAGATTTATCTCAATCACCATGCTCCATGTATACTCTTAAAGTCCTTTATAGATTCCTAGTGCAATGTAAAGAATTTTTTACCACTATTGGCAATGTTGATCCCTCAAATACTCATCTGAATACTTTTTTAACTAGGCAAGGCCTAGGATTCCCCACCAAATTGTGTTTCAAATCCAAGTTTCATTGTGCATAATGAACATATTCCATTGCATTGTTGATGAAGGAGCCTCCATGTGTGTCATGTCTTTATATTTTTGGAGAGATTTAGGTTATATAGATATTGTCCTGTTGGCCACCATATTGAAAGCATATAGTGGTCATGCATTTAATCCCCATGGAATCATCATTGTCTTTCTCATTAAGCTAGGTGGTAATAATGTTTCAATTGAAATTGAAGTGGTCGAAACTCCTCTTTATTACAATGTTCTATTGGGGTGTGTAGTTGGTCATATAAAATGATGGCATGCAGTTGTTGTTGGGCCTCAGAAATGTCACATTTATATCCTCTTTTTCCTTCACTATTCCTTATATTTCATCGTCCCATTAACCTTACATCATACCATTTCCATAATGATACTTGGGTTTCTCCTTATTATTTTCCATTGTATTCATTTTAGTATTATAAGTGAATTTGTGATTAAATATTAGAAAAATAACATATTCTCATTATATATCAAGGTTGGATGAGTTTGATGATGTGTGCAAGCATATGTGAAGATTTTAACAAAGTCAAATATTACCACCTAGCCTCAAATTCGAATTTCATCTTCAAAGTAGAAGATCATGGAAGATTTGAATGACATATCTTATCTAAGATATGTGAGAGATGTGTGGAGTATTTGAAGGGATCATATCTTCTAATAATAAGAAAGTAGTTGAGAATGGTTGAGAGAATAGTGGATTTGTAATTATGACACTCTTCAAGACTCTCTTGTATATAAGAGAGTGTTCTCTCTTGATGCAGGAGCATCTCTCACAGCAAGCGAGCCAGCGCGGAATGCAAGTGAACAGCTGGACAAAACCAACACAAGTTTTGAAATTGTCTCGAAGATAATGCACCAACCTTAAATGTGATATTAAAGAGAGGTGTACTTTTATATTGTAATCAAACCTTGAGCTCCCCGCTCTCTTTTGAAGTAGATGGAGGCATTTATAGTAGTTAATGCAAGTAGATAGAATTTAATATTAGATTAGACAGTTTTAGAAAGAAAGAGGGAAACGAGATATAGACACCCTCATTGTGCATTGTAAGATAGTAAGAAGCATTGGAGCATAGAAGAGAAGCAGAGAGCTATGTAGAAACACTCATGTATAATTATTTGGATTAATAGAAGAAGTTGATTCAAGTTCATGGCGTTGTGTTTGTTCTCTGTGTATGTATGTTGAATGCTATGCTCATGAGTATTTACTTCCTGTTATGCATTTGTTTTACATGCTATGTATGAATGATTTCTTGCTGAGTGTTTGAAATCTGAGAAAGGAAGTAGAAGAAATGAGTTTCAATTGTTTCTCTATCTGAGCAAGGATTCCTGCAAGGAGTGCAGTTGGAGTCGTCTGCATTGACAGAAGGCTCAAATAGTTTAACTCTTGTTCTCATTCACCCAGAAGTGAAATTGGGTTATAGGAGCCGTGTAAGGAGTGTGCAGGCCAAGGAAAGTCTCAGTTGTG
Organism: Picea glauca; assembly: GCA_000966675.3. Classification (NCBI taxonomy): domain Eukaryota; kingdom Viridiplantae; phylum Streptophyta; class Pinopsida; order Pinales; family Pinaceae; genus Picea; species Picea glauca. The sequence goes on along the minus strand of JZKD02S1608125.1, from coordinate 302,959 downwards.
AATCTGAGCGAAGCATTGAAGGACTGCTGCTACAGGCGTGCGCAGAGTCGAAGGTACTCAACACTTGGAAGTGTTCGAGGATTGATGCAAGGAGTGCACGCAAGGGTCTTCTCGAAGACTCAGAATTGTGTGAAGCTCAGGAAGGACAAGGCTTTCAAGCTCGTTGAAGAGAAGCACAGGAAGTTTGTGCCGTGGGAGTGTTTGAACAGGCGCTGCAAAGTTACGCGTAGGAGAATTAGTTTTCACAGAGGAATACTGGGTTCACCTGTAGAAAACATCAAAGAGGAAGAGATCAATGGTTAGGATCTTGTGGAGAAGATTTGCAAAATCCCGCCAGCCGTTGGATCTGCCAAATTAGCAAGGAGGTTACGGCCACGTTCAGAGTTCAAGCTCTAGGGGTCGTGAGTCGTTGGATCGTTGATCAGTTACTCGTCAGCCATCCGATCTGACAGGAGTTGCACAGGGTTTAAACCCTCGTGAGTAGAGTAAGAACCCTGAGAAGCATCGGGATATCGAGGCGTCGAGGTTCGGGAAATTGGGAGTCACGAGAGCAGAAGATTGAGAATTTTCATGGTAAAAGTCTCGGGAAGGATCAGAGCCATCCATTTGTGGAGACGCGTGGTGGACATCGAGGCATCAGGAGTCAGAATATTGGCATTCTTGTGGACAGGAGATTGGGTAAGTCCACCTTGAAAACCCCGACACAAATCTGGGTTGTCCATCTGAGAGAGGACGCATGTCACGTGATCGTTCATTCTGGAGATCCGGGCACTAGACATCGAGATATCGGCACTTGGGAAATCGAAGATCCTGAGGTCATGAAAATCGGGACATCAGAAGTCTCGAAAACACGAGGAGAAATATGAGCCGTCCATCTTGAGGGGACATGTGGCAGCAATCAGAGTCATCGGGGAAAGTCCTAACAGGAATTCGTCTATCAGGGTTTTGGTCATCGGGATATCGGGAATCCTGGTGACAAGGTGTTTATGCATTTTGTAATCATGAAGCTCGAAACCTCGATAAGGAGGGAAGTGCCATTGTGGGAGCCAGCTGTCAGCATAGCGGAGAACCAGGATTCGAAAGATCGGTAGTCCCATGGGCAAATGTTTTTCGACATTTGAAACCCTGAAGTCCCGAGGGAGATCTGGAGCCGTTGGTCTCATAGGAAATCATGACCGTTGATCAGGATAAAGGCAGACAGGAGTTGCTAGCTGACGTCATGTCGGGAAATCGGGATTCGAGGGATCGCGAATCCTGAGGACGAGTGTATTTGGACATTGGAAAGTCTGAAACCCCGATGGGAGGTATGACTGCAGTCATATAAGGGGAGGTCGCATGGACTAAAGGATTAGCCCGAGAGTCTAAGGCAGTAGGGGAGCATATCGGGGATCGGGGATCGGTAAAACAAGTTGTTTGGACATCGCAAGTGTGGAAATCTCGATAGGAGGAACCCCGATAACAAAGTAAAAGGCCAGCGTTGATTTAGAAGAAAGGGAGATCCCGTGAGAGAGTTGTTGTGGGTGAAAATTTCCCGATAGGGAAATAGAAGAACCTTTCAATTCTTCGGGCTGAGGAAGGAGGAAAGATCCTGTGAGCAGACGTGCCTAGTGGGCGCACCTGCGTCAAGTGGTATCAGAGCCCAAGAAGCAGTCTTTGCTTTCTATAGCAAAGAAGGGAAGAAGAGTTCGCCATGCTGCCGAGGAGAAGAGACAGACAATCACCCGATCCAGGGGAGGAAAGGGAAACGCCTAGAGGAAGGGGTAGAGAAGTGCAGAATCCAGAAGTAGAAAGAGATCTACATAACTTACGTGCTAGAGTTGTGGACATGGAGATAAGAGAAAGGCACAAAGCTGATGTAGGAGATATCAGTGAGTCTGAAGATGAAGATGATGCTGGACATGGAGAAGAAGAAATCCCAGTGGAAGATGCAGCAAATGAGCGCTTACTTAAAGCTGTTGCAAGAATGGGTGCAAAGGTGAAAATGGACATTCCAGTTTATGAGGGAAATCTGGATGTAGAAGAGCTTCTAGACTGGATTAGAGCTCTAGATACCTATTTTGACTATGAAGATATCGAAGAAGACAAGAAAGTCAGGCATGCTGTCACAAGATTAAAAGGACATGCAACCTTATGGTGGGATGAACTACAAGCTGACAGGCGTTGCCAAGGCAAGCAGAAAATTAAGAGATGGGACAGGATGATTGCAAAGATGAAGGAAAAATTTATTCCCAGGGACTATCAAATTTCTCTATTCAGGAGGATGCAGAACCTGAGACAGAAGCTGATGACAGTAAAGGAATATACTAAGGAATTTTACAGGTTGAATATCAGGGCAGGCCTTCGTGAAAGCAATGACAAAAAAGTGGCCAGGTATATGAATGGCCTGAGATATGAGATTTAGGATGAAATGAGTATGGAAACCATACGAACGGTGGAGGATGCTTATCAAATGGCTTTGAAAGCGAAAGAGAAGCTGAGCCGAAAGAAAAGTCAGAGGGGCTGAGGCAGGAGTCAGCCCAAAGGAAAATCAATTGCCCAGGAAAGAACCCAGAAGCCCAGGGACGACTGGAAGAAACCTCAGACTTGGACAGAGAGAGGTGGAAGCTCACAGCGGGGGCATCGATATGCTGAACAGAGAGGACATCATAATGAGAAGAGAGGAGATTATGCTGATAACAACACTTTTCCTCGTACTAGAGGTAGAGGAAGAGGAAGATGTGGAGTAATCACATGCTTCACATGTGGAAAGAATGGACACAAGTCTTATGAGTGTCCATAGAAAAAGAAAGAAACTGGAGAAGCTCACATCGCTGAGGCACAGAGGCGAGATGTTGAGGAAAAAGACGCTGAAGGCGGAAGATCGTTGATGATGCAAAAAGTCCTTTTGACACCAGAGAAAGAAGTGGAAATTTCAGTCCAAAGGACCAGACTTTTCAGAACAGCTTGCAAGACCAAGGGTTGGGCATGCAAGGTCATTGTGGACAGCGATAGCACTGATAATCTCATTTCAACCGAGATGGTAGAAAAGCTGGAGCTGGAGACGACTAATCATCCAAGTCCATATAAATTTTTGTGGCTACAAAAAGGACAGTAGGTAAATGTCACCAAACAATGTTTAGTTGAATTTAAGATAGGGAGATATAATGATAAGATTTTATGTGATGTTATTCCTATGGATTTTTGTCATCTATTGCTGGGTAGACCATGGCAATATGATAGAAATGTGATTCATGATGGGAGGATGAACACATACACCCTGGAGAAGAATGGGAGGACACACATGTTACGTCCAATAAAGGATTAGGAGGTGAAGCCGGAAGTAGGCAACAAAATACTTCTCATGAGTGGGAAGGAACTTCTTACGGAGGTTAAGAAGAAGGAGGAACCACAATTCTTTGTGGTCAGAAAACTAAGAATTGTTTTGACTAGCACAAGAGTGGATGATTTGCCAGAAGAAGTTCAGGAACTGTTGGAAGAGTTCGTTGATATTTTAGTGGATGAATTACCTCATTCATTTCCACCAATGAGAAGTGTGAGTCATCATATCGATCTCATACCCGGTGCCAGTTTGCCAAATAAAGCTGCGTACATATTGACGCCGCAAGAAAATGAAGAGGTCAAAAGACAAGTCCAGGAGTTGTTGGACAAAGGTTTGGTCAGGGAAAGCTTGAGTCCATGTGCTATTCCAACAGTACTCAGTCCGAAGAAAGACGGAGGCTGGAGGATGTGCACTGATTCAAGGATGATTAACAAGATAACCATCAGGTACAGGTTTCCATTACCAAGGATGGATGATTTAATGGATTGCTTAAGTGGAGCAAAATTCTTTTCAAATATTGATTTGAAAAGCGGATATCACCAGATTCGCATGAGAGAAGGTGATGAATGGAAAACAACATTCAAGACAAATGAAGGTTTGTATGAATGGCTTGTTATGCCGTTTGTCTTAACAAATGTGCCAAGTAACTTTATGAGGTTGATGAATGAAGTCCTGAAAGATTTCATCGGAAAATTTGTTATCATATATCTGGATGATATACGGATTTTCAGTAAAATGGAGGCTGAACATCTGAAGCATTTAGCCATTGTGATGAAGAGATTACAGCAAGAGAAGTTGTCGATAAACATAAAGAAGTCCTCATTCATGAAGACATAACTCATTTACTTGGGATTTGTTATTTCGGCAAATGAGTTGAGGATGGATCCAGATAAGGTGAAGGTAATCAAGAATTGGCCATCACCGAGGAACATATTTGAGGTGATACGTTTTCATGGGTTGGCTAGCTTCTACCAAAAATTCATTAGGAATTTCAGTGGAATTAGTGCAGCGATGATGGATACAGTGAAGAAAAGACATAAATATTTTCACTGGACTGAAGAGGCTGAGAAGAATTTCAATTTGTTGAAACGGAAGATTACGGAACAACCAATTCTGGTGTTTCCGTATTTTCAAAAGACATTTCAGGTAAAATGTGATGCAAGCAGGTTTGTAATAGGAGCAGTCTTAAGTCAAGATGACAGACTGATTGCATATTTCAGCGAGAAGTTGAATGAAGCGAAGGTGAAGTATTCCACATATGATAAGGAATTTTATGCCATTATTCAAGCATTGAAGAAATGGAGGCACTATTTGATTCCAAAGGAATTTGTTTTATATAGTGATAAACATGCATTGCAGTTTGTGACTCAACATGAAAAGTTGAATCAGAGGCATGTTAAATGGGTTGAATACATGTAGAATTTCACTTTTTTGATAAAACATATTTCTGGTACTGTTAACAAAGTTGTTGATGCTTTGAGCAGGAAGTGTCTGCTGTTGCAGGAGTTCAAAGTCAAGACGTTAGGTTTTGATGATCTCAGGGACATGTATGCAAATGATCTAGACTTTAAGGAAGTGTATGAAGCAGCTGAAAATCCAGTTCTCAGAGATAGCAGCAAATGGGCCGAATACATGATCCAGGAAGGGTTGTTGTTTAAGGGAAATCAACTATGTATTCCGAATTGCTCCATGAGGGAGAATCTGCTGAAGGAAAAACATAGTGGAGGATTGGCCGGACACTTCGGTCATGATAAGACATTCGTGAAGCTGAGTGAGTCATACTTTCGGCCAGGGATGCGATCAGAGGTCAAGAGGTTTGTAGACAGATGAAGAATTTGCCAGCATTCGAAGGGGAGGAAGCATAATGCGGGTTTTTATCAACCATTTCCCATACCTGAGAAGCCATGGGATGAAATTAGCATGGATTTCATATTGGGATTGCCAAGGACACAAAGAGGATTTGATTCGATCTTTGTGGTAGTGGATAGATTTTCCAAGATGGCACATTTTATCCCATGTCAGAAAACCAGTGACGCGACGCACATCGCGAACCTGTTTTTCAAAGAAGTCATTCGACTTCACGGCTTACCAAGGAGTATTGTTTCGGACAGAGATACAAAATTCATAGGGAAATTTTGGAGGACATTATGGAAGAAGCTAGGGACTAACTTGTTGTTTAGTTCAGCTTATCATCCTCAGACGGATGGACAGACATAAGCGGTAAACAAAAGTCTAGGATATTTGCTGAGAATCTTGGTGACAGAGCACTGCAGCAGTTGGGACAATATATTTCCGCAAGCAGAGTTTGCGTATAACGACTCAGTGAACAGGAGTACATGACATAGTCCATTTCAGATTGTATATGGCATGCAGTCGAGAGGAATTTATGAATTGAGGGATTCTGAACAGAATGCAACTAGGAGCGCTAGTGCAGAAGATTTCACAGAGGCGATGAAAGAACTTCACAGCCGGGTGAAGGAGCGATTGCAGAATTCAAGTCAGGAGTATAAGCGGAGAGCAGATCAGCATCGAAGACGACTCCAATTTGAGGTTGGTGACTTGATTCTAGCACACTTGAGAAGAGAAAGGTTCCCAAGAGGAACATACAATAAATTGAAAATGAAGAAAATCGGACCATGCAAGGTCTTGAAGAAAATGGGAGAAAATGCTTATGAGATTGAATTACCCGATGGGATCGGAATTTCTCCGATATTCAATGTCTCAGATTTGTACCCATACAAAGCTGGGGAAGCAGGAACAAGTGATGAACAGTCAGAGGTTCAGTGGCAGAAGCAGATGCCAGTTGTAGAGAAGCCACAGATGGAGCAGATACTGGATAAACGAGTGGGTAAGAAGACCAGAAGGAAAGAATATTTTGAATATTTGGTCAAGTGGAAGGGCCATCCAGTTGAAGATGCCAGCTGGGAGACTGAAGTGGAGATTCTGAAGCATGGACAGACCATGCAGGATCTCATGGACAGGAGCCCATGAAAGTTTTCAAGCGAGGGAGTATGATGCAGGAGCATCTCTCACAACAAGCGAGCCAGCGCGGAATGCAAGTGAACAGCTGGACAAAACCAACACAAGTTTTGAAATTGTCTCAAAGATAATGCACCAACCTTAAATGTGATATTAAAGAGAGGCGTACTTTTATATTATAATCAGACCTTGAGCGCCCCGCTCTCGTCTGAAGTAGATGGAGGCATTTATAGTAGTTAATGCATGTAGATAGAATTTAATATTAGATTAGACAGTTTTAGAAAGAAAGAGGGAAACGGGATATAGACACCCTCATTGTGCATTGTAAGATAGTTAGAAGCATTGGAGCATAGAAAAGAAGTAGAGAGCTGTGTAGAAACACTCATGTATAATTATTTGGATTAATAGAAGAAGTTGATTCAAGTTCATGGTGTTGTGTTTGTTCTCTGTGTATGTATGTTGAATGCTATGCTCATGAGTATTTACTTCCTGTTATGCATTTGTTTCACATGCTATGTATGAATGATTTCTTGCTGAGTGTTTGAAATTTGAGAAAGGAAGTAGAAGAAATGAGTTTCAATTGTTTCTCTATCTGAGCAAGGATTCTTGCAAGGTGTGCAGTTGGAGTCATCCACAAGGAGTGCGTTGACATAAGGCTCAGATAGTTTAACTCTTGTTCCCGTTCACCCAGAAGTGAAATTGGGTTATAGGAGCCGTGCAAGGAGTGCGCAGGACAAGGAAAGTCTCAGTTGTGAATCTGAGCAAAGCATTGAAGGACTACTGCTGCAGGCATGCGCAGAGTCGAAGGTACTCAACACTTGGAAGTGTTCGAGGATTGCCGCAAGGAGTGCGCGCAAGGGTCTTCTCGAAGACTCAGAATTATGTGAAGCTCAGGAAGGACAAGGCTTTCAAGCTCGTCGAAGAGAAGAACAAGGAGTTTGTGCCGTGGGAGTGTTTGAACAGGCGTTGCAAAGTTACGTGTAGGAGGACCAGTTTTCACAGAGGAATACTGAGTTCACCCATAGAAAACATCAAAGAGGAAGAGATCGACGGTTAGGATCTTGTGGAGAAGATTTGCAAAATCCTGCCAGCCGTTGGATCTGCCAAAGAAGCAAGGAGGTTATGGTCACGTTCGGAGTTCAAGCTCCAGGGGTCATGAGTCATTGGATCGTTGATCAGTCACCCATCAGTCGTCCGATCTGACAAGAGTTGCACAGGTTTTAAACCCTCGTGAGCATAGTAAGAACCCCGAGAAGCATCAGGATATCGAGGCGTCGGGCTTCGGGAAATCGGGAGTCACGAGAGTAGAAGATTGTGAATTTTCATGGTAAAAGTCCCGGGAATGATCAGAGCCATCCATTTGTGGAGATGTGTGGTGGACATCGAGGTGTCGGGAGTCAGGATATCGACATTCCTGTGGAGAGGAGATCGGTTAAGTCCACCTTGAAAATCCTGACACAAATCCAGGTCGTCCATCTGAGAGAGGACGTGTGTCACATGATCATCCATTCCGGAGATCTGGGCACTAGACATCGGGATATCGACACTCGGGAAATCGGAGATCCTGAGTTCGTGAAAATTGGGACATCAGAAGTCTCGAAAACACGAGGAGAAATCTGAGCCATCCATCTTGAGGGGACGCATGGCAGCAATCAAAGTCATCGGGGAAAGTCCCGACAGGAAGTCGTCTATCGGTGTTTTGGTCATCGGGGTATCGAGAATATTGGTGACAAGGTGTTTATGCATTTTGGAATCGTGAAGCTCAAAACCTCGATAAGGAGGGAAGTGCCATTGTGGGAGCCAACTGTCAGCATAGTGGAGAACCGAGATTCGAAAGATCAGTAGTCCCGTGGGCAAATGTTTTTCGACATTTGAAACCCCGAAGTCCCGAGGGAGATCTGGAGCCATTGGTCTCATAGGCAATCACGACCGTTGATTAGGCTATAGGCGGACAGGAGTTGCTAGCTGACGTCACGTCGGGAAATCATAATTCGAGGGATCTTGAATCCTGAGGACGAGTGTATTTGGACATTGGAAAGTCCAAAACCCTGATGGGAGGTATGCCTACGGTCATATAAGGGGAGGTCACGTGGACTAAAGGCTTAGCCTAGGAGGCTAAGGCAGCAAGGGAGCATATCGGGGATCGGGGATCGGTAAAACAAGTTGTTTGGATATCGCAAGTTCCAAAATCCCAATAGGAGGAACCCCGATAATAAAGTAAAAGGCCAGCGTTGATTTAGAAGAAAGGGAGATCCCGTGAGAGAGTTGCTATGGGTGAAAATTTCCCAATAGGGAAATAGAAGAACCTTTCAGTTCTTCGGGCCGAGGAAGGAGGAAAGATCCTATGAGTGGACGTGCCTAGTGGGCGCACCTGCGTCATCTCTTCATGAGAGGATCATGTTATTCATGGGGAGATTATCTTGAGAGTTAGAGATCATGTAATTCATAATTTGGTCTTGTAATTAGGAGAAGGGGATTCTTAACTTTGTTATTCTTTCATGCTTTTTCATTTGACTCTTGTAATATAATTTGAGATTGATATATTGTGTGAGCTCACATATGTCTTTTGGTCATTCAACTCTTCACATGTTGTATTGCTTTCCTAGATTAATTTATTGCTTTCATAGTTAGTCTTTCAATGCTTTCCTAGATTAATTTCATTTCAACAATTTAGATTAGATTACTTCTACTTCAGTCCTGCATATATAGTGTGTGTTCTTCGTAAGCCTACGAACCTCGGATTGACAAATTAAATAGTTGGGCAAGTACTACAACAGAATTAAACGACAATATTTCCGCTTAACATTTTGGCGCTGTTGCCGGGGAAGCACGATGGATTGAAGTTTAGTTTGAATTTTCATTAGTAATGCTCCTAACTCTGAGGTGACATATGGGTAAGGGCATGTAGGGAGTGTTTCAATTTCTGCAAGCATAAGAGTAGATTTCAGTTTTGGCAATTTCAATTTTATTTTTTTTGCAACTGTGAAGAGGTATTCATGTGTTTCAGCAAGTATGATTTTAATTTTTTTTTAATTTTTGGGTACTGTAAGAACCCCTTTTTTCAATATGATTTAACCATGAGTTTAATCTTGGAACAACTCACTTAGATCCTTGCAAAAGTTGAGATCTCCTCTTCTCACGAAGAGGAGATATTGACAGCAACCACGAGCTTAATTACTCCTCCGACAACAAACGAGGAATCAACGTCTCAGGAACTTGAGGAGGACAATGAAGAGCTGCAGCATGATCTACGTGAGGGAAACTATGCCTATGAAAGCTATATCAAACAATGGTTTCAAGCGACTACTAGGTTAGATTCTTTTAATTTTTCTTTTAATTTTGTTAGCTTACAATCACATCAACTAGATCCATTCACTCTCGAATATTTCCATTATTCATTTGAAAAATTGTCACTGAACATATTGTTGTTACTATTGCATTTTTGGCTTCACTGGAAATTTGCCTACACGTAACTAATTTCTAATTCCATTTAGCATAGAGTAGGTAGGTTTTAATTTTTAATTTTTTTGTTTTACCTAAAATAAGTATGCTCTCCTCCGCGCTTCGTGCGATCACGAGGATCAGAAAATAGGAATCATTTTGATTTCAGGAATGAATGTTTTTGCGTCCATCCTTTGACCTGCAAATAAACACAATAAAAAAAAAATAGACAAATAAAACAAAGCCGATTTTTTACATACTGTTACAGGGAAAATTTTTGCTATTACAACATGCTGATACAACAAAAATTTTACACACTGTTACGGCATGCTGAAACAGTGAAATTTCTACATATTGATACAACGAAAATTTTACATGTTGTTACAACATGTTGGTACAGCGACATTTTACATGCTATTTCAGCGAAATTTTTCTATGCTAAAATAGTGAATTTTTTTATTTTTTACATGTTGAGACAGTTGTTGTTACAACGAAATTTTACATGCTGTTACAGCGGAAATTTTTCATGTTGTTACAGCGAAATTTTTCATGTTGATACAGTGAATTTTATATGCTGAAACAGTGATGCTTTTTGCTATAACAGTGATTAAACAGTGTCATGCTTGCACTCTTCTCATTCTTAACTTCCAATCTGGTCCATTTTATTTATTATTTTTGATGCCATCCTTTCGCTAGCCTCATCCTTTCACATTCGACCCTACATGCTGCAACCTGTCAATAATCAAATCATCAAAAGCTAAAGCTCTTGTTTACAAACCCAACCAAATAAAAATAATGATAAATGTTGATTAAAAATGTCAATGAATCAACTAAAATTTCGAATCCCAATCATGGTCTTTGCAATTCTGGTTGTTACAACTCCCTACCATTTTTCTCGTATTTGCTAAAGTCTAGTGGGAATAAAATCTTTCAACGCTTATTAGTTCGAGAAACTCGTTGTTGTTACAACTATGCGCTAATCTTGGAAAGTTGTTACACGACTACTGCAACAGAAGCTCATCAATCTTGGAAGTTGTTACATGGTTGTTGTCCTGGAAGTTGTTACATGACTGCTGCAACAGATGCCACCAATCCTGGAAGCTGTTACATGATTGTTACAACAAGATGCCATCAGCCTTGCTATTACACGATTGTTGCAACACCTGTTGATTACACCTGCTAGCTTACGATGTTGATGAAGATCTTGTATTAATGATCTATTTCCCATAACAGATTACCGTGAAATATGGGCCACATCCTAACTGCGTAACTATTATTGATTATCTTTTGATATTGTTACGATCAAACTGATTTTTTTTTTAATAAATTTTCCCAACGGAATTATCTAAATTGAGATATGCTCCCAATCTTATTGTTGGATATACATCAAAATTGCTTTGTCAAGGTAACAGATGCTCAGGTTTCAATTAATTCAACCAACAAAATGGTTGGATCACAGATTCGTGAGCTCCAGGTGACTGATCATAGATTCATAAGCTACTTGTTCATGTTGGTGATTAACCAACAAGCTAGAAATGGACAATTAAACCACACCCAGCTCACACATGCAATGAGAATCTGGAATTTTCCATCAATTAACATCAATTTGCAGACATTCAATTTCGGATGGGATTTGTGAGAAAACCATGACGAATTTTAAAAATTCGGCACACGGATTTTGTGTAGAAGGGTCTCATTTAGCTGACTCGTGAGCAGTTTTTGAAAATTCTGCTTGGTTTGAGAGAAGTTTTGATTTTTTGAACTATGAATAAGGTAGATTTTGGGATGGCCGGTTTTCCATTATGGAAATACACAGTCAAACTCTTGCTCGGGTCGAGGACCAAAACTAAGTCTGTGTTGGCTTCCCCGTCTCCACTATTCTGGATTTATCTTCAAGTACATCATGTCTGGCGTATTTGATGCTGGAGTAGCCTTCTTGGCTGTTCTTTTCTTTTTCACTTTGCAGTTGGAAGGTTTTAAACAATTTGCAATAGTCCCAACCGCTCTAGGAGTCCACACCACAGGCTGCCTACTCTTTCATTGGAAATCATGCATTCTTATATTCCATGCCTGTCTCATACTTATGCTCAATTGCACACTATTAAGCATTTGTTATCATATGATGAATTATATACTATTTTTTATATAAACTATTGTAATTGAAATTGTAGAAATGGCAGATTTCTTTATTTGCAGATTTGGTGCAATCAATTACGGTTGGAAATCTTGAGCCGTGACAGAATGGAACAACCAAGGAAGGCCGAAATAATTTTCATGATATATTTATGCTCTTGGTATCTCTGATCGATGTGTTTTGTAGGAAACATGTTTCTATTCTTTACTGATTCGGCAACAAATGACCAGGGATGTAGCTCATAATTTTAGTTTTGAGTGTTTTTGCCATTTCATTTTATTTTGGGTGTGTTATAAAAATAAAAACAATAAAAATGTAAAATCATAAAAAAATGATTTCTTTTGTTTTATGGAAAGAAAAACAAAAACAGTATAAAAATCAAAATTATAAACATCAAAAACATTGTAAAAAATTGTAAAATGGACACCTCATTCCTGAAAACGATAGTTAAGACATGTTTTTTACGTTTAACACTCCTTTGTTTTTCTTAAGTCACTTTGGCAGCAATCAAATGACGAAACCAACAAGTGCAAACAAAAGGTATAACTGCATTTAATTTTTATTTTGAATTTATTCTCATTTGTACTTAATCTTGCATTTTACATCTTACGTTGCTCTCACATGTTTGATTATAGGATTAGTTTTAAGATTGATTGTAGGAACAAGATGCTCGTATTCCATGCCGCGTGGTTTTCAAGAATCACAAAATCTTTCAGAAAACATTCTTTGATAAACAATTTGGAGTTGATCTTCATAACGATGTTGTTACACAACAAAATTTTGCGCATCTTGATGTTTGTTGTTACACAGTGACCATGCTGATACACAACAACATTTTGCTGATACACAGAAACATTTTTCTATTACACAGCAACTTTTTGCGCATCCTGATGTTTGTTGTTACACAGAAACATTTTGTTGTTACTCAACAGAAACATTTTGCTATTACACAGAAACATTTTGCCAAATTTTATGCTGTGACACTGTCCCACTTGTCCTTCAAACACACATTGATCATTCTTGTGTTGAATCCATCTGCCATTGACTTATCCTTCATGATTTCACATGCCTATTCTTTTCTGAGTTGCATACATTCCTTTATCTTTTTCAGTTCATTTTTGCCTTCTTTTTCCATTCCAGTTTGCCTCCTGAATAAAACCAATTCCCTTTCCATGATTACATTGCCTTGCCATAAACATTGTTTCTACTAAGATCTTTCCATCTATAGTCCTACCAATATTTTTATAAAGTCGTGTTGACTGATGTGGGATTCCTTAAGGCCCACCTTTCGACAGTCTTGCCCCATCGACCTCGACACCTTATCTGGGATATAGACTAGAGTTCCTTTTGAGTACCTAGAGGCTTGCATAACTTAATGGCAAGCTCTCTCACTAGCAATCATGGGAATACATCAATGTCCCTTGATCGTTAGATCTTGCAAGTGGCTCGACATCATCCCATCTATTCGCACTTAGCAAGATGTACTTGGGTACCTTGACACTCATTGACATCATTGGTGAGTTTGTCTCGCATTGGTTAACGACATTCATCAATGGCCGGTAATCCAATGATTTCTCTTCATGCTCGACATTGACACATTCATTCGCATGATGAGAATTGTACCATCGGTTTTGTAGCGGGTGAAGACTATACACTTTTTCATGATCCCCTCAGCAATTGCAGCAGTTACGTTTCTGATCTATGAGAGTACCACAGTTCCATATTCTCTACCTTCCACATTTATCATGATTCAGCAGTAGCAGTTCCGATTCCTTCACTTCCCATGATCCAGTTACAACAGCAACAGCGTTAGCAGTTCCATTTTCATGATCTTGTAGCAGTGACACATTCCATCTTCCATCAGTCACAGTCTGATATTCTTTTCTCCAACAGTTACAGTGGTTGCAGCTATAGTGCCGGTCACATTTTTCTTATCCAGCATCCGCAACAGCTACATCTACTTTTTGGGTAAGTGGAGGTATGTTCTTTTCTAAGCTTTAATCACACAATTTCTTATATGCTGACTTGAATATTTTTGAAAATTTCCTCACCATGCTCTCTTTCCTTCCATGACCTACACTAAGTTGCATGAGGGCATGCATCCGATTCAGTTTGGGGG
>JZKD02S1608125.1:186918-201779 GCA_000966675.3 Picea glauca | reverse complement strand
TATTAAAGCTACTTATAGTGATTCACTTTTATACTTGAAATGAAATACACTTTACAATTTGAGCATGAACTTTTTCAAAAAAAAAGTAACAAAAGAGAGACTTGAACTCAAGACCTCTTACTTAATAAGGTAACTTTTAACCAAATGGTCTATCAAAACATATTGTATTTTTTAGGAAGAGGATTGGTGGTGTTGTTGTTGTTGTTGTTGAGGACGACCTTGGAGAGCGTGCTAAAAAAAACTATTTTCACACAAGAAAACAAATTCGTTTCTCGATGACAACAAGGGTTAGATCTCGTTTAGCTTACTCGGAAAATGCACCTTTTCCTATCTGTTTTTGATTTTCTGAGATCGCACAGGGCGCGGGGCAAAGAAAATACGTAGATCTAAAATAGTAGAAACCCGGAAATAAATAATACAAAACCGAAATAAAACCAAAATGATACTCTGCAAAAAAATTTAAAATGCGTATTCAGGCCTTATACCTCTACATCTGACTGAAATGGTCGTATCTTGGGCAAACAGAAACCTTTTCGAGTGAAACAAAAAGTGTTGTTGACTGAAACAAGTGCTTCGGACGTAATGGAACGGTCCTCTCAGCCCAAAAATGTACAAAAATGACAGAAAATGGATTTGATGCAACTTTGCTTCATGATCTCGATCTACAATAGGAGCGGTTCTTCAAACAGGCTCTGATACCATGTTAAAAAACATAGGTATTCCAACAAAGGACGAACACCTTTAGTAACCACTCACATAATAATATCAAAGATCAACACACCGATGTTTTCACGTGATAAAACCCCTACGAAAAAACATTCACGGCCCCAGCCAACGCGGCCACTTGGAGCAGTTTATTAATGCAAAAGAAAAAGATTACATAGATATTTTACAAGAGATTTTCTCACAATCGATCATTGAAAAATGACCCTCCATGCTCTTTAAATATAGATCATGGACCAATCAGGTGTTAATCCATGGATCAATGGTTGTTAAGATCGAGGAGAGTATGAACTGTCAGATCACTCTATGTCGGGAACATATCGTGACCGTCAAATTTCCTAACTACAAATGCATACTAATGCATACTAAAGAAACACACTAAGAATAACACTTTTACCTAACGACACATTAGACCAAGTAGATCTTAACTAACTCCTAAGTGTCTAAATATCTTAACAATCTATGCCACACCATCCATATAACATGTGTCAACAATACTACTAGCAAGTGCCTCTAAACATGTGCCAAGCATGTACCAATCATGTGTCACAAATACTAGTAGCATGTTCCTCTAAACATGTACCAATCATGTTTCAGCAACACTACTAGCAAGTGCCTCTAAAAATGCACCAAACATGTACCAATCATGTACCAACAAGTCAAACTATGACTCATCAAGATGTACCAACATCACCATACCATACACCTCATGTATATGCCAACTCATCAACTATATGTCCCAACATGTATCTCAACCATATACTAATATAACCAACAAAAGTCCTCTATTAATACATCAAACAATCCATGATCCAAATACCATAGAACCTTACATCAAACCATGTGTCAAAAATCACAGTTATGTAGCCTCAAGTGTGTACCAATCATATATCAAGACCATGAACAAAAGTCTCTCACAATGTACCATAAGATATACTAATAATACTCACACATGTACCAACCATGTACTACACTAGATTTTCCTCAAACTAACCAACAACTTCACTAGCACTTCACAATAAAAAAAACCTCAACCATGTACAATAAATACTCGCTATATCTCAACACTTGAACCAACAAGATATACCAATGAATAATATCAAATATACCAGCACTGTACTTCTGTATATTTGAATTATACAATAAGTGACATACATCCAATACCCTCTCTAGGGAAAATCCTCAAACCCTCATATCCATATCTCATGTAGACAACAACATCCAACTACACATAAGAATGTGACATACCTTTTAAATCTATAGGTAGATATGCTGTACCTGATCACCGTGGACCTTCATGGGAGCTTGATTTAGACTCCGAATATCTGGTTCCTTTAGCAACTCAAGATTTCATGGATTTTCCCAAATGTACGCACCCTATTATACTGTCAACCCACGTATGTACGCACCCTATTATACTGTTAGCCTAGGTATGTACTCACCCTATTATACTATTAGCCCGCATACATCTTAGAAACTAGGGTTTTCTCAGTATTTTTGAAACTCTGAAACTTTCGTTGTCAACCCTTTGTGCTACCTCAGACTTGTGCAACTTCAGATGTATCAATGAGTACATGCGATAAACCTTACACAATAATAGATATTCAATAATATTCAATAGGTGTTAATAGAAAAGATTTTCTCTCTTATTTATACTTTCATGGAGCTTCCTCAAAGGGTTACCTTCTAATCAGTTTAACCTAACTTCCTTCTTTTTTGGGCTAACCCACTAACCACTTGTCCACTTATAACTACCTTATCCACAAATAATAAGTTCTCCACATCTAGTTGCAACTAACTTTATTATTTAAATAATTTCTATTGCAACCACTTTGACTTATCCATAAATAGTAAACTCGTCACTTCTTATTGCAACCACTTTATTATTTAAATAATTTCTCTTTGCAACCACTTTGACTACTTTATTATTTAAAGAATTTATCTTTACTCACAACCTCTTATTGCAACTAATTTATTTTTAATTATTTTCTTGATGCAACAACCATACCCATTATTAACTCCTAGTTATTATCAATTTGACTAGTACACATCTTATAGGAGCTTCTAGAATAATTGACTTATTTGACCTTCTAGGGGCTTCAAGTTCTCCAACTTCACATGGCTATAACTCTCTAACCGACTCTCTAACCGTGAGGAGTTATATGGTGTTCCACATATCACCGGAAATGACATGACATGTAATATCCATCTAGAATAATCTTACCTACATATTCACTGATCTTCATGCCTTTATACCTCAAACAAACTCGGGTCCCTTACCCATACCTTTGTGCTACCAGAATTCTCCAATTCTCCAAGGGTTGACATCAACCTACAATATCACTCTCCAAGGGTTGACATCAATGACAACCAATCAATCCAAACCAATTTTCCATCAACCTAAGTCAATTGTCTGACAACTTACTCTACGCAGTTATTCCCAAAAATTATATGTAATATGTTACACTACAAAATCCCCTAGATACTTAAATAAAGAGTGAAGGGAGCTCTATCTGAATAGTTCATAACGAACAATACTCTCTAAGGTTTTGTAAATCAGGTAGAAATATAAGTGGACTTGATTGTGAGAAAAACTCCATAGTTAAGCTCGCTTGAGCCAAAGGAGTCTTGGGATGGGTGACTGTCTAGGAAGTCCTGGTTACTTACTAGGTGCAAGTCCTGAAAATGATGATTGAAGCTATGCAATTATTCACGATATTCAAGTTTCTCATGGTGAAGTAAATAAATGAAGGCTTTGAATCCCTTATGAAAGCCTAACCATAGACTTGCTCTTTATCCTCGGTGCTTTTGTGTACGATCTATAAACTCCCTCCTCAAATTTGCAGATCTAGATTATATGACCAGAATCCACACTGCTTCAATACCCTAATATCTTTATATATGTCAACGACTAATATTCTGGTCTGTGTTCAAATTCTTGCAAATCACATTTACCTTATGTTATGTAACCACATCTGGTTCCCTAGAATAATCAGTTCTCTTCTGTCTCTTGTCAATTAACACCAAAAAAATGGGTTACAGGAATATTTGCTACATGATTGAATAAATACTCCCCTTGACTTCTCCCGTGACTAGGCACTCAAAACCATCAGCATGTTGTTACCATTCTTATACCATGATGTTTCAAAAGACATAGGTTTCACAAAACAGTGGCAGTGAAAATCTCTTCATAAAATCTGGGTGCATTTCAATCACCATGATTTCACCTATTATGTAATCTCATAGCCAGATCTGATTCCTTTACTAAGTCCATATCTACACTGTGAATTCGTGCTCAACCAGGCAAGGGTTTTCTAATTTGGATCCCACAATGGTCCATCATCTGATTCGTCTGGATGGCACATGAATATTGAAATTTGGATACAGAGCTAACAGAAACAGAGTTAAGAATTGTTGGTATGTTGGAACGTTATTGGAATTTCATTACCAGCAATTCGTCGAGTGTTATTCTTTGCTCGACCTCCATCCTTCATCATTGATCTTCCAATTAATGAATCCAAGGTTAACTGTAGTGGTACATTGGCTACTAATATTGATTGGAGATTCAAGGAGTCAACGATCTCCAACGATCTTCGTGCAACCAAGAGAACCTGTTATTCTTGCATCCAATCACAAATGTTGAATAACGATGCTTTGCTAGTTTTGAAAACTTTCATAATGCCACTACCAAATATTTGAGTAGATATTTGACTTACCAAAATATCATAGTTCAATCAATCGACCACTGTACCAAGCGCTGCAAATCTGCAATTGATCTTTACGTGATTTACCTTTTTTCTTTGGACGCCACATGCCACAATCTGTTACCTTCCTTCTACTTGAATGCTACAGGTTACTCACTGTATTTAGACTAGCATAGCCACATGATTGTGGCTGATGAACGCCCAAAGAAAGTAACGGAACTTGACAATGAGGTGTTTTACATCGTAAACAATGTGGCAATCACTGATAATCACAGTAAAATATTAATCATATTAAATAAATGTGAAAAAATAAACAAGGAAAAGTAACAAATAAAAAATACAAGAAAGTTATGAACATGAAATCTCATTCATTGATTTAGGAGGACGACTAAGAATATGCCAGCATCTTCAATTGCTATCCATAAGATTAGTTTTTATAATTAAAAGATCATTAATTGTACCCATCTTCAATAGGTATACGCCTTTCGGCATAACTACGATTTGAAGTTACAACGATATGACTTCCCTTTGTTTCAACACCTTCTCCAAATTTGACCAGTCCATAATGATTCTTTCACACAATAGCTAGGATTGACATGGCCCCTCACAAAGACTCATCATAACACGCACGCCCATATTCACTAGAGTTCGACTTCCATAAACACAGTCATTCTTGTTAGAAATTGTAATTATTTCACCGCCCATATTTTTTCCACCGCCTTTACTGCTGAGGTTCTAAAAGGTTATCACGGCCACACCCTTTCATTCACTGTTTTTTATCTCAGCTCAATGAATTTCAAAGGGGGCAATGAACCATCAATGTTTTGAAAAACCAAATATGATTTAGGCACAACGAAGGGGTAAGTTAATTTAATGTAACCGACTAATTGCATTAGTATATATATCTATGTAATCATCATTTTGAAATCAATGTTTTGAAAAAACAAATACGATCTAGGCACAGCGA
The DNA here is from genome assembly GCA_000966675.3 of Picea glauca. Classification (NCBI taxonomy): domain Eukaryota; kingdom Viridiplantae; phylum Streptophyta; class Pinopsida; order Pinales; family Pinaceae; genus Picea; species Picea glauca. The sequence continues at coordinate 196,385 of JZKD02S1608125.1, read as the reverse complement.
AGGGATAAGTTAATTTAATGTAACCGACTAATTGCATCAGTATATATATCTATGTAATCATGATTTTGAATAAGAGAGATGAAATACATAGAGAATTTGAGTAGCATTGGGTTGAATTGGGAAACATAGTATTGCTCTATATTTATGCTATGTTCTTGTTATCATTGAGAGTTTGTAAACTCGATATTTATTTCTTGTTGTAGCTTGGGTATATTTTTGTGTTTGTATTTTAATTAGAGTATGCATCAGAGTATATATATTTTATTTTATGATGCAAGGATGGTTTACTTAAGTCTTTGTTGTAATATCTCTTTATTGTTTGTCGAAAGTGTTTTTGAAAGTGTTGTTGAAACAATTGTTGAAATTGTTGCTGTAGCTTACTAATGTTGTTACACAGTGTTGAAATTTTTGTTGTAACTGTTTGTTGTTTCTTGAAGCACTCCCCTACATCCTTTATTGTGGTATCAAAGCAAGTAATATTTCTAGTTCATCGCTATAACTGAGTACATTGATTTGGAATCTGATATGAAATGGCTACAAATAGTAGTCTGACTCAATCACAGATTCCAACTTCGACTGAAAAGAATTATGATTCATGGTTTATCAAAATGAGAAAAATTTTGCGTTCTCAATATATTTGAGAGTTTGTTACAATTGGTTATTGAGAGTCTGCTGACAAAGCAGCAGAAATGGCTCTGACAAATGTTGAGCGAGCTTTGCTGAAGGAGAACAGAAAAAAAGACAACAAATCCCTTGGTCTTATTCAACAAGGACTAAATGAAACTATATTTCTGAAGATGCCAAGTGTTGTTTCTTCAAAGTAAGCTTGGGAAGCTCTTGAAACCAATTATCAAGGTGTATCCAAGGTGAAGACTGTTAAGGTTCAGAATTTGAAAAGGGACTTTGAGAATCTGAAGATGAAGCACAGTGAGTCAGTTGATAGTTTCATGACTCAAGTCATGAATGTTGTGAATCATCTAAGGTAGTATGGTGAAGACCTATCAGACAAGAGAATAATTGAGAAAGTTATTAGATATTTTCCAAAGAAATATGAATCCGTAGTTGTACCCATAGAAGAATTTAAAGATATTAGTCAAATGCATATTGATGAATTAACTAGTTCTTTGATTACTCATGAATCGAGGATGTCTAGATATGATAAATTATAATCCATTAGAGAATTCCTTCAAATCCAAGTTGCATGTTACTAGAGGCATATAAAGAGGAAGGCCTAGTAGTAGAGGAAGAATAGGTTGAACTACTAATCATATAGACAACAAAAATGATTCTGAATCTGAGGAGAAAACTCGACAGAATCCTCCTAATTTAAAGGAGAGTAGCAATAGATCCTGGCAGCAAGGAAATAAGAGGTATGATAAATCTAAGGTACAATGTTATTATTGTAATAAATTTGGACATTATGCTAACAAGTGTTGGAAGAAGCATCCAAGTTTGGAAAGCAAGCTACATACATGACAAAGGAGATAGAGGATGACCAGAAACCTGTGTTCCTGACTTGTAATGTCACCCACGAAAGTTCAAATGATGTTTTGTTTTTGGACAACAGATGTAGCAATCACATGACTGGAAATAAAGACTTGTTTTCAATTTTAGATACAAGTATTCATTCTAAGGTAAATTTGGGTAATGACAGTAAGGTGAGAGTTAATGGTAAAGGTATGATTCATGTTTATACTAAGAATGATGAAAGAAGAAAAATAGATGATGTTTATTATGTACCTGGTACGAAATGCAATCTGTTAAGTTTTGGACAGATAATGGATAAAAAGTACAAAGTGTTCTTCAAGAACAAGGTATGTACAATTTATGATAAGTATCCAAGTAAGCAGTTGATTTCCAGGGTAGAGATGACAAAGAATATAATTTTTTCGCTTATTATGAGAAATGATCTGACTGAATCTTTGAATGTTTATAAATCTAAAGCTTTAGATGATTCATGGTTATGGAATTTGAGATATGGACATTTACATTTTGGAGGTCTATATTTGTTGCAGAAGAAGAAAATGGTGAAGGGGTTTCCCAGTATTCAACAACCAGCAAGCTCATGTGAGAGTTGCATACTTGCAAAGCATCACAGAGATAAATTTATTTCTGGAGTTTCGTATAGGGATAAATCTCCATTGGAACTTGTTCACAAAGACTTATGTGGATCGATAAAAACACCTTCACTGACTGGTAATGTCTATTTTATGACTTGTATTGATGATTTCAGTCAAAAAAATTAGGTTTATTTGTTGAAGCAGAAGTATGAAGCTTTTGATATATTTAAAAGGTTTAAAATTATGGTTGAAAAGGAGAATGAAAAATATATTAAAGGTGAGTATATGTTAACTGATTTCATGGAGTTTTTCCAGTCTCATGGAATCAAGAGATAGTTTACTACTCATTGTACTCCACAACAGAATGGAGTAGTTGAAAGGAAGAATCGAACCATTATGAATATGGCTCGAAGTATGTTGAAGGAGAAGCATATTCCAAATGAATATTGGGGAGATGATGTTATTTGTTCAGTTTATATTCTGAACAGGAGTCTGACTAAGAGTCTAAAGAACCATGTTCCCCAAGAAGCATGGAATGGTAAAAGTTGTAGTGTTTTTCATTTGATAATTTTTAGGTGTGTAGCTTATGCACATGTACCTGAAGAGATGAGGAATAAGTTGGATGACATAAGTGAGAAATGTATCCTTGTTGGATATACTAAATATTCTAAGGCATATAGACTCTATAATACCATTACCAAGAAGTATGTTATCAACATAGATGTTGATTTTAAGGAAGAAGAGGCTTGGGATGGTAGCATTGATAAAGTTCTTTCAGGGGGACCTGAAGTATCCCATGGATATGATGATGGAGATGAGCAGGCCGTACAAGGTGGATAGTTGATTCCATAGTTCCATACACCTGCAACAAGAAATCTTGTAAGACAATCACCAAGATTCATCCCATCACAACTAAGAATGCCCAGAACATATGAGCATGATGATCCATCAGGTCATGGTGGACAAAAAATAGGATCAAAGTTAATTGATGAATCAAATCCTACTTTAGCTTCATTAAGAAACATAATTAGAGGTCAGAAGACTAGAATTTTAAGAGAATTGTATGAGAAAAATGATGAAGTAGATCAAGTTTCAAATTTTGCATTGATTGCATATGATCCTGTAAATTTTGATGAGGATATTCAAGAAGTTTGGGTAGAAGCTATGAATAAGGAAATTGATGCCATAAAAAGAAATAACAATTGGGAACTTGCATATTTTCCTGAAGATAAAAATTGTATAGGTGTTAAATGGATTTACAAGACCAAGTTAAATGTTGAAAGTGAAGTTGAGAAGTACAAGGCAAGGCTTGTAGCTCAGGGGTTCAGTCAACAACTCAATATTTATTATAATGAAACTTTTGCACCTGTAGCAAGGTTTGATACAGTAACAATGGTGTTAGCCATTGCTACTCAAAATAAATGGTGTGTGTATCATATGTATGTAATGTCCACATTTTTAAATGGCTTTCTTGAAGAAGAAGTTTATGTGAAACAACCTCCAGGATATGAGATTGATGGAGAAGAAGGTAAGGTCTACATGTTAAAGAAATCATTGCATGGATTGAAACAAGTACCCAGAGTATGGTACAACAAGATTGATTAATACTTAAATGGTGAAGGATTCAACAGGAGTCTGAGCGTGCCAACTTTGTATACAAAGGTAAATCAAGAAGGTAAAATATTGATTGTTTGTTTGTATGTTGATGATTTGATTTTCATAGGAAATATTTTAGTAGATGAGTTTGATATAGCCATGAAAAATGAGTTTGAAATGAACAATTTAGGGATGATGAAATATTTTATTGGCATCGAAATAAATCAATCTGAAGATAGTATTTGAATTTTTCAAACTAAGTATGAAAAGGACATATTGAAAAGGTTTAGGATGGTGAACTGTAAACCAACTGTAACACCAATTGCATCTCGTACAAAACTCGGTAAGAATGATGAGGGATCATGTGTTGATTTGACTCTGTATAAAAGGCAGGTTGGAAGTATTATGTATTTGACAACAACAAGGCCTAATATAATGTTTGATTTAAGTTTGATTTCTATACTTATGGAGACTTCGAAGAGTACTCATTGGAAAGCACAAAAAATAATCCTAATATATATTGCAGGAACAACAAATTATGGTATCCGATACACATCAAATTCAAATTTTGACCTAATTGGATATACTGATAGTGATTTTGCAGGTTATATTGATGATAGAAAGAGCACATCGGGATATGTGTTCAACTTTGGATCGGGAGAAGTAGAATGGGAATCTAAGAAGTATCCCATTGTGACTTTATATTCTGTTGAGGCGGAGTATGTTACAGTGACAACAACAACATGTCAAACTATGTGGATGAGAAGGATTATGACTAAGTTGTTGCGTGAATGGAAATAACCAAATCAGATTTTCTGTGTCAATAAATCATCCATTGCATTGTCTTGAAATCATGTTTTCCGTAAGAAGAGTAAGAATATTGATACTAGATATCATTTTATTGGAGAGTTGATAAACAATAATGAAATCTTTGTAGAATTTTGCATATCTGAAGATCAATTTACAGACATATTTACAAAACCCTTGTCAAAATAGTTGTTTGAAATTCACAGGAAAAATATAGGGGTTTGTATGATGTAACAACATGTTGGAACATGTTGCAGCAATATGCAATAACCAAAATTTTGAATGTTTAAGGTTGTAACAACAACTTCGAATTGCAACAATTTTGTTCTAGTAAAATAATTAAGGGGGAGAATGTTAGAAATTGTCATGATCTCACCGCCCATATTTGTGCCACCACCTTGATAGTTGAAGTTCTAAAAGGTTATCACCACCACACCATTTCATTTTTTACCGATTGAAGTAGCAAAGGGGCATCCACTATTTTTTATCTCAGCACAATGAATTTCAAAGGGGCAAAGAACCATCAATGTTCTGAAAATCCAAATGTGATTTAGGCACAACGAAGGGGCAAGTTAATTTAATGTAACCGACTAATTGCATCAGTATATATATCCATGTAATCATGATTTTGAATAAGAGAGATGAAATAGGTAGAGAATTTTAGTAACATTGGGTTTAATTGGGAAACAAAGTATTGCTCTGTATTTATGTTATGTTATTGTTCTCATTGAGAGTTTGTAAACTCGATATTTATTTCTTGTTGTAGCTTGGGTATATTTCTGTGTTTTTATTTTAATTAGAGTATGCATTAAAGTATCGATTTTATTTTATGATGAAAGGATGGTTTACTTAAGCCTTTGTTGTGATATCTCTTTATTGTTTGTTGAAATTGTTGTTGAAATTGTTGTTGAAACTGTTGTTGTAGATTACTGATGTTGTGTTGTTACACAATGTTGACATTCTTCTTGTAATTGTTTGTTGTTTCCTGAAGCACTCTCCTGCATCCTTTAATTATGCCTCAATTTAAATCTTTGTGTACCATTATAGTGCTTTTGCAGCCCCGATCTCTCATTTACATACTCATACAAAGTCCAGGAATTCTCGATTTGACATTTGAGACCTGAATCTTTATCATTTTCTGATTAAACATAGAACCCCACAATTTCATGCCAATAAAACAAACAACCATGATTTTCTCGGGCCGACTGCTCACACACAGTCGCTTCATCTTCTTGTCAGAATTTTTTCACAGAATTAAACAGCCATTTATAGAAGATAAACGTACTAGAGAAAACTCATATTTTTTAAATTTGTCCTTGTTTGAAATTTGTTGTTGCTATTACTCACTTGTTGTTGCATATCCTCTTCCATAAGAGCTATAAAAATATTATTAAATTTTGGTTCAAATACCTCCTTGACAACCTATTGATCATGCTCTGCAACTTCATCCACCCTGATGTCTTTCTGCATGTTGAATATGCACCTTTGAATCCAACAACCTCTCTTCAAAAAAAATTAATTTCTCATCCCAATGAGTAAAATGAGTTTGAATTGTATTTGCAACCTGCGTGCAATGATCATCACATATGTCCTTTGCCATCCATTCCTCTAAGATATTTATTTCTTCCTTGAAGTCAATATCTCTTCTTTCTTCCATAAGACTATCATAAATCATTCCATTCGTTGGAATCTTCTTGGTCATGCCTTCAGGAGGAAATTCTCCATATTTTGTACCTACATAACCTGCATTCACACAAATTTCATTAGTTTTTAAAACATGAGATCCTTGGATCTCATCATCTCCTCCATCCTCATCTTCACCAAGGATAGATTCTTGTCTAGGTTCACAATAATGAATTGTTATAACCCAAGGGGGGCATATATATGGCTAAATGTATATGATATGACCCCAAGGGGGGGTATATATGGGCCTAAATGTACATCTAATGTGTAAATACATATGCAATAGGGTCAGTCTAGTGATAAAGGGACCTCATGTGCAAGTGTGAATAGTTATATAAAAGATATCATGTATTCATTATTGACATGTGAATTGTGAAGTATGAAAGGTATTTGGTTATTTGGAGGGAGTTCCCCTATTCTTTAAGGAGTTATTGTGTAATTTATCTATATTGGAGTTGTGTTCCACGTTGACATTCTATACATGGTGTGTATTTCTGTTATTTTATGATATCTGTAAGCTCTGATACCAAATGTTATGATCCAAATGCTTATTCTAGTCAGTCGTTATGGTATTTATGCCTTGTGAATGTTTTTGATGAGGCTGATCTTGGAATGTTGGTACTTGTCTCTATTTGAAGTGGATATATGTGTTTTTTGGGCTAAAGGTGTTTTATTTTTTTCCATCCCTAGGTTGGACAATGTTTTTGTTTTCAACCCTAATACTAGAGAGTGGTGTGAAGTGTAGTTTTTCAGCTTGTTGGTTTTTTGGTTTTGTTTTCCTAACCTAAGAGTCCTTTTTGGAATTATCTCTATGATCATGATGAGATCTACCCTGAGGGTTTGATCCATGATTCTCTAAGATTTTCTGAGCATACATTGGAGGAAGGCAACAACAACAAATCAGGTACATTTGTTCTTTTCTACAGCTATGTTGATACTCAGATCTGTGTTGTGTATGTTACCTACTCATTAATGTTGTTATTTTATGCATCATATTTTAAATGTCTTGTTTTTCATAAAATTGCAAGTGGTTAATCATTTGAAAATTGTAAAAATTTCTACTTTTAGTTAGCCTACAATTTTAGGCTTAAATTCTAACATTTACCTTATTTTATGTAGCCACAATTTGGTTCCCTAGAATAATCAGTTCTCTTCTACCCCTCATCAATTAACACCAAAAAAATGGTTTATAGGAACATTTTCTATATGATTGAATAAATACTCTACTTGACTTCTCCCATGACTATGCATTGAAAACCATGAGCATGTTGTTACCATTATTATACCATGATGTATCAAAAGACAAAGGTTCCATTATTATACCGTGATGTATCAAAATAAAAAGGTTTCACAAAACGGTGGCAAGAAAAATCTCTTCATAAAATCTAGGCGCATTCCTACATTCAATCACCATGATTTCACCTATTATGTAATCTCGTAGCCATATCTGATTCCTTTACTGGATGAGTCCAGATCTACACTCTGGGAATTCCTACTCAATTGTTTTCTAATGTGAATCCCACAATGGTCTGTCATCTAATTCGATTGGATGGCACATGAATACTGAAATTTGTATATAGAGCTAACAAAAACTGAGTTAAGAATTGTCAAAATGTTGGAACGTTACCGGAATTTCATTACCATCATTTCATTGAGTGTTATGAATCACTCGACCTCCATCTTTCATCATTGATGTAATATCCCTCGGCCGAACCCAAATGTAAACATAATCCAAGTACATTAAGCTAGTGAGTTGTTTAGACATCATTTTGTGATACACCTTTCATGGCATGGTGCACGCATATACTGCGCAGTAAAGTGATGTAATGTACACATTCTGGATATTGCACGCAGTAACTAAAATTCGCTCAACCGTAAAGATAGAGGATACAGTGTGCAGTGACTAAAGAGCGTGCAACCTCGAGGTCAGCAGATACCATGCACAGTAACTAAGGTGTCGCGATATTAAGGTCAGTGAACCTTTATGTATATGATATGCATTATAGGCTTGTGAGCCAATATGATAAGCCAAAATGCTTATGTTTTAGAATTAGGCCAGAGCGCCTAGATGTGAAAGGCCAATGCGCCTAGTTTGTATATTTTTTATGAATAATATAAAATACATCGTTGCGTACAGACCGACCACGATAAAAAAGAAGGGGGACTATATTCCAACCAAGTAGGGAAAGGGAGGGCCTAAAGTTAAGAACAGGACTAAGTTAGAGAGCTTAAAGTCGAAAGGAAATATTATATTAATATTTCTTTAAAACATAAAGTGTGGATAATTAATTTATCCTAAGTCTTAAAGTAAGGGACAAGTGTATCAGAGCAGCTTCCAACATGACAAGTGTCAAGTTGGAAACATGCATACTTATTACCGAGACTTAGTTCCTTCAGGGGAGATGGGCCATTGTGGAGGGGAACCAGACCATTTTTCCTGCAAGGAGAGAACCAGCATCCGGGGGGATACATTTCGTCAGTTCTTGAGTTACCTTGTATTTTTCCTACCAATGTACCTAGACCAGATTGATAACCATTCATGTTGATGTAACTGTGAGCTTGGGAGTGGGATTGAAGAGGTGGGTTGTCATGACCGTGAGAAATTCTCTTAGCGAGAGAATTTCTGAGGATTGATTTCCTGAAAGGTGCTAACTGTGGCTACAACACTCTGAGACTTCCGGTCCGGCCTGTTGTTGAAGCCCTGGAAGGGAAGTGGGGCAGTCAAAGGACTGTAGAGAAGAGAAGGGGCACACTTCCTTGGGTGGGACAGGCATGTGGGGAAGGAGAGGTTGTAGGCTATGGTTGAGTGAACACCTGAGAGGAAGTCTTTCCGGTTGACCATGAACCTTTAGCCTAAATAGGAATCCCTTTCCTGGGTGGAGGCTAGTCCCAGCTCGGGGGTGACTCACTGTTGAGAGTGATGAACAGTGAAGTCTAAGGTTAGGAGGTTCGTGGACGGTTTGCACGCATTCGGTGACATTCTCATTAAGATAAGTATCGTTTATGTGATGAATTTATGTTGGGTATGTGTTATATTCTTTGCACGAGTAGTAGTGTTTGAGCATCTGCGTCGGGCACGCAGGGGGGTTATAGGGGGGGGCTCTAGGCCCCCCCTCAGGGGTCACACCGGAACGACATATTTCCAGGATGACATATTTCCGGGACGACATATTTCCGGGACCACATGATATTTAGGTGGTTTTTTAGGCACATGGTTTTTGCCGATGGTTTTCTATTTCCGGTTAAGGAATTAGGGTTTTGGACTAATCTAGGTCATTGGGTTAGGGTTTTGGATGTCGTTGGCTCCTATATGTATATTGT
>JZKD02S1608125.1:166675-182631 GCA_000966675.3 Picea glauca | reverse complement strand
TGTAAACAATGTAACATAATGTATGAATATAATATATGCTGGTTTTCCCGGTTTGGGTTTCCAGGTGAAAAATCTCTGTGTAATGTTTGTATTTTCCATTGTATCTTTTCTGTTCCTTTTTTGAATATCAGTTTGCAGTAGATATTGTACAAGGTTAGAATTTACAATTTATATATTGCATTGTCATTATGTGTTATTATATGGGTTTTGTTGCTTAAGTGAGCATAACTGTCTATATGTTTATGGGTATACCCCTATATATGTTGCATGCCTATGTTTACTGTTAATTCAGTCTGAAATTGTATAATTACAAAATGCAACTGTTGTTTATGCTTTACATGAGAAGCTTCCGCTAGAATGTTGTATGCATGTGATTATTTACATGCAGTTAATATGTATGTATGTCTGTGTGTGTATATACATATGAATATATATATATAAAGAAGTTATGTGACATAGCTTGGTTAAATACTAGGTGCGTTACAATATGTTGTCAGAACTAAGTTAAGTGTCTGAGTAGTGGCATTTCCTGACCTGTTGGTGGTCGGGGGTATGTTACAGCATGGTATCAGAGTGTTAGTGTTTGACACTGAGCTAAATGGGCCAAACGAGTCGAATGGAGACGAGGTTTCAATATGGTATCGATTACAGTATGGTATACAGTATACTGTAATCGATACCATATTGAAACCTCGTCTCCATTCGACTCGTTTGGACCATTTAGCTCTGTGAGTCGACTGGAGACGAGGTTTCAATATGGTATCGATTACAGTATGGTATTCAGTATACTTCATTCATGGAAATTGAGTCGTCGCGCAGAAGAATAATATGTAGGGGTACGCGCGCTATATTTAGCATTGTGCGGAGTGCATACACTTAGTAAGGGTGCATGTGGTGTGCACAATATTGTAAGGCACAGTGAATTTTGGTTAGTGCACACACAGTATGAGTATGAGTTGTATCGCTCAGTGCACAATGAATATTTGTGCGCAACGCAGAAGTAATGCATGTGAAATCGTCTGAAAAGCTAATTAAGACGATGAGCCCAAGTTTAAATAGAAAATTTACCTAGTATTCAAAGAAAGAGGAATACCCAACTGCAATGAAGTATTAATTAAAATAAGCCAAGCGAGTGAGATGAATTATGGGTTTTATTCAAACAGTTGAAAGTGAAATATAAGTTGCAAGAAGACACATAATATTAAAGGAAACAAGACTCATATCACCATTAGTGGAATCTTGACATAAGCAGTACAAAATCCGCTTCTGCGCTTATATATTCATTTAAAAAACCCAAAATTACAAAAAAGGGGATGATTCAAAATAACAGTTGTTCTATTTAAAGAGACCGTCAAGAGTAGGTCCATCATCTCCAGAACTTTCTTACCTCTACTATCATCTGTCAAAAAATCGTTGAATTAAACTCAATTGTACTTGAGGGCTCATTTCAGCATAGCTAACTCCTCCTTTAAAGAATCTAACCAGACCGATTGATTTTCTCCAATGCTCTCAGCCGCTTTAGCGACAGGTTCCTTCTTCTGTCGCTTGCTTTGTTTCTTCTTAGCAGCTGGTCTGTTGATAACTAGATCTCTCATGATTGGATTCAACTTGACTTCCAATCCTGAATCAGTAACAGGTACTGTGTGAAATTTAGTCGCCAGTATCTGCGCGACTACATTTTCCTTCGTACTCGCAGGAAAATTTAGCATGTTGCTTGAATAACTAGTCTCATTGGATTTAACTGGGTCCGTATACCTCAGTTTTGTGGACACTGGAATACTTTTGCAGAGATGAGAAGTTCAAACCAGTTTGGAGAGTGCTCGTGGATGGATAAGATGATGCTTCCATACCCGAGAGTTGGTAATTATAGAGCCTCAATCATGAATCCCTAACAGACTTGCGCACAAGTGCAAAGGGATGCCAATCTCGGCTAATATATTTAAAATGATTAAACTTTTTGAGTTCATACATGGTGGCGTTCACCTAACTTCAAACAACTATGAAGTACGAGCAAATGAGACGGGGTGATCTGACTAACCATCACTTGTCCCACGAATGGTGGATTTGACATATTGAAGCACGTGACATCAGAACGTATGCAAAAGTGGTTTCGGCAAACCACCTTTCACCCAATGCATCTATGTGTGATGACGTATTTCTTGCTAAGTTCTCAAAACTTGGGTCTTGTCTAAGAATTTTCATTGTGGAAACACTAAGAAATCAGAAAGGATAACTCTGATATACTTTTTTTTGAGCCGAAATAGCTCTTATTTCCTGTGGATTGTTGATTTAGTTAACCTAATAATTTATAATGGCTGCACGTTTTACAGAATTAACAACAACTAGATCAGAGCATATCAAGTACTGAATCCATAAGAATGGAAGAGACACGGGAAAATTATAGTCAACAAGATGAGAGCAAAGGGATGAATGTCCATGTGGACATTGAAGGAACAAACTCCAATGGACATGGAGAGGAAAGGAATGAAAGCCTGAATATGGTAGAGACCATTAAAAATTTGCAAAAGGATGTCCAAATCAATAAAGATGATAATGAAAGGCTTATGAGAACCAAAGAGAAGCAGGATGACTTCAACATGAAGTTATTGCAAAGTCTGAACAAAATAGAAAATAAATTGGAAAAAGAAAATGACTCAAGCAAATCAAGAAGTCATAAACCTTCGGATGAGAAAAAGAAATCAAGAAATGATAGTAGACACAATCATCACTCTCTGAAGCCTTCCAATAAAAGAGCAAGTAGCAGCACAAGTCCATCCCCTGGCAGACAACAGAAGAGGTCTGGAGTGGATGAACTATGAGGACAAATGAATAAAATCAAACCTCCTACATTTGATGGTGAGAACAAGAAGGATGAAGATGCAAAAACATGGTTATTGGGCATGAGAAAGTATTTTCAATTACACAATTATTCTTCTCATGCAGAGGGTAGAATCACCATCTATCAACTCAAAGGAAAGGCATCCATGTGGTGGGATCAGCTTGTGCAGGTACAACACATTAAAGAGAAGAGCATTACTTGGAGGGAGTTTAAGAAGTATTTTGAGAAGAAATACTTGACTAAGAGATATAATTACAAGAAAATGAAAGCGTTCTTTGAACTCAAACTTGGAAGCATGACCATAGACGAATATGAAAGAAGATTCCTAGAACTGTTGAAGTACGTCTCCTTCATCAAGGATGAGACGGTTAAAATTCAAAGGTATTTGAGTGGATTATTAGCATTCATCAGTGACAAAATACAATATGATGATCCCAAGACATTGGAAGAGACCATAAAGTGAGCTAAAGTTCTATATGATCAACAGAAAACAAATCCAACTTTCCAAAAATCTTGGAAAGATAAAAAGAAGTTTAAGGTGGATCAAAAGAAGAAAGGATTTAAACCATCATTCTTCAGAAATAGTCCACAGGGACCACCAACTTCTAAGGAACCCAAAATGATAGAGGCAAAAGGCCAAAGGCCAAGGCAGCCACCTATGCAATGTTGGGGTTGTAAAGGAGATAATAGATTCAGAGATGTCCTCACAAAGATGAAAAAGGAAGGACTGTTTATAATGTACGGTAAGATGAAACAGTGGAGGACATGAGCAGAAATGTGCCAAGAATCTATTCGGCCCTGGATAACAAGCAAGCAGAATATCAGTCACACATGATTGAAGTGGAAGGTATGATCAACAACTGAACCATTGCTATTTTAATTGATTCAGGAGCTAGTCATACTTATATAGATCCTAAGATGGTAGAAAGTTTGCAATTACCAAGAAGCAAGCATGGGAAATCTTGGTTGGTATAGTTGGCTACAGGAGCCAAAAGAAAGGTTAATGAGATGGTTAAGTCATGTCTCATCGACATGAACAGACTAAACATTAAGGCATATTTGAATATCTTACCTTTAGGTTCTTATGAATGTTTAATTGGGATGGATTTGTTGGACCCACACCATGCGTTATTAGATTGTCATAAAAAATCATTCACTTGCTTGGATGAAGAAGGGAACCAAAGGAAAATGCATGGAATTCCCAGAGTAGTAGTCGTTAGAGAAATTTCAGCAATACAGCCGAAGAAATGTTATAGAAGAGGATGTCAAATATTTGCAGCGCATATGGAGGAGACACCTAAAGACAAGGTACCAAATTTGGAGGATTATGCAGTCCTGAAAGAATTTGAAGATATATTCAAGGAAGTACCAGGACTACCTCCAAAGAGAGACCTGGATTTTTCTATAAATCTGACACCAGGAGCAACTCCTATGTCAAAGGCTCCTTATAGAATGAGCACACCAGAAATGAAAGAGTTGCAAATGCAGCTTGAAGAACTTCTAAAGAAGGGGTATATATGCCCAAGTGTGTCACCTTGGGGTGCCCCAGTCTTGTTTGTGAAAAAGAAAGATGGAACGTTAAGGTTATGCATTGATTTCAGACAGTTGAATAAAGTGACTCTGAAGAACAAGTATCCTTTGCCAAGGATCGATGATCTTTTTGACCAATTGAAGGATGCAAAGATATTTTCGAAGATAGATCTCAGATCGGGATACCATCAGGTAATAATTAAGGAGGAAGATATCAACAAGACTGCCTTCAAAACAAGGTATGGTCATTATGAGTTCACAATGGTGCCATTTGGGTTGTCAAATGCATCAACTGTTTTCATGTGCTTAATGAATGGTGTTTTCCGAGAATATTTAGACAAGTTTATTACTATATTTTTGGATGACATTCTTATATACTCTAATATAAAGGAAGAACATGAACATCATTTGAGGATGGTGTTGCAAGTATTAAGGGAGCATCAGTTGTATGCCAAATTGATAAAGTGCTCATTTTATCAACAACAAATTCATTATTGGGGGCATATCATCTCAAAAGATGGGATAGCAGTGGACCCTGAGAAGATTGAAGCCATTAGAGAATGGTCAGCACCAAAGAATGTAACAGAGGTCAGATCATTCATGGGCCTTGCAGGCTACTACAGGAGGTTCATTGGAGGATTCTCAAAGATATCACACCCAATCACTTCCTTGCAAAGAAAGGGTACGAAGTTTCAGTGGACGTCGGACTGTGAAAATATTTTTCAAAATTGAAACAATTATTGACAAGTGCTCCAATACTAAGGATTGCAGACCCAAATGAAGATTTCATTGTATGCACAGATGCATGTAATGAAGGATTTGGTGGAGTCCTCAGTCAAAATGGATTTGTGATATGTTATGAATCTAGGAAGTTGAAGGAGCATGAAAGAAACTATGCCGCTCATGATTTGGAGTTGGAAGCCATAGTACATGCCTTGAGGAAATGGAGACACTACCTCAAGGGAAAAAGGTTTGAGCTAAGAACAAACCACAATGGTTTGAAATATTTATTTGATCATCCAAATCTAAATGTTAGACAGAGATGATGGTTGGAATTTCTGAGCGAATATGATTGTGATATAAAGAATATCAAAGGGAAAGAAAATAAAGTGGTTGATGCACTCAGTAGGAGGGTACATGAGCTTCATGCTACAACCATCAACATGTATCAAACTGATGTTAAAACAAAAATTCTGGAGACTGCAAATACAGACTTGCAATACCAAGAATTGATAGCAAAACTACAGCAAGGTAAGACACCACAAAAGATGGATAGTTATAAGTTGGGAATAGATGGAATACTGCTACACAAGAATCAAATTTTTGTACCAAATGTTTAGGACTTGAAACGTATAATTTTGCATGAGATGCATAATGTTCCTTATGCAAGGCACCCTGGATATCAGAAAACCATAGCAGCAGTCAAGAGCCAATACTTTTGGCTAGGTATGAAGAGAGAAATTGTTGAATACATCGCTAGGTGTATGGAATGCCAGAAAGTTAAAACAGATCATAGGCACCCAGCAAGATTGTTGCAACCCTTGCCCATTCCTGAGTGGAAGTGGGAAGTGGTGACAATCGATTTTATTACAAGATTTCCCATAACAGGAAAACTACATGACTTGATTATGGTGGTGGTGGACAAGCTTACAAAAGATGCTCTTTTTATTCCATTAAAAACTACTCATAAGGCAACAAATGTTGCTGATATTTTCATGAAGGAAGTGACACGATTGCATGGAATTCCTAAAAAAATTGTGTCTGACAAAGACTTGAAATTCACTTCGAATTTTTGGAAAGGATTGTTCAAAGGATTCGGAACGAATCTCAACTTTAGTACAATTTACCATCCTGAGACTGATGGGCAGACAAAGAAGGTGAATGGAGTGATAGAAGATATGTTGAGAATGTATGTGATGGATAAACCATCAAAATGGGAAGATTACCTACATTTAGTAGAATTCACTTACAACAATGGGTATCAAACATCATTGAAGATGAGTCCATTTGAATCACTTTACGGTAGAAGGTGCAATACTCCAGTAAGCTGGGATAATCCAGCTGATAGGGAAGTAGTCAGGCCAGAGTTGCTCAAGGAGATGGAGGACCAAATGATAAAAAATAAGCATAATTTGAAGGCTTCCCAAGACAGACAAAAAAGTTATGCTGATAAAAACAGAATCCACAGAGAATTCAAAGTGGGTGATCATGTTTTTCTAAAAGTGAAAGCTAACAGGAGTTCCCTGAAGCTGGGAAGCTGCGCCAAGTTGGCAGCTAGATTTTGTGGACCATTTGAAATCCTAGAGAGGATTGGTCCAATTGCTTATATGATTGTGTTGCCTGCTTCTATGTCTGTTCATAATGTATTCCATGTATAATTGCTAAAGAAATACATACCTGATGATAATCATGTTAATGATTGGAATGTTATTCAGTTGGAGCAAGAAGGCGCGTTCCAAGTACATTCGGTGCGCATTTTGGATCGGAAAAGAAAACAACTCCGAAATTGAGCCATAGGGATTGTAAAGGTCCAATGGACCTGGTACAGACCTGAAGACGCTACTTGGGAGAATGAAGATGAAATGCGGGTGGAATACCCGCATCTTTTTGAAAAATTTGAAAAATTTAATTGTATATCGGTACAGGATGCACTGAGGACAATGCATAAATAAGGGGAGGGGATTGTAATATTCCTCGATCGAACCCAAATGTAAACATAATCCAAGTACATTAATCTAGTGAGTTGTTTAGACATCATTTTGTGATACACCTTTCATGGCATGGTGCACGCATATACTACGAAGTAAAGTGATGCAATGTGCACATTCTGGATACCATGTGCATTAACTAAAGTGCACACAACCGTAAAGATAGAGGATACATCGCACAGTGACTAAATAGTGCGCAACCTCGAGGTCAGCAGATACTATGCACAGTAACTAAAGTGTGAGCGATATTAAGGTTAGGGAACCTTTATGTATATGATATGCGTTATAGGATGGTGAGCCAATATGACAAGTCAGAATGCTTATGTTTTAGAATTAGGCTAGAGCGCCTAGATGTGAAAGGCAAGTGTGCCTAGTTTGTATATGTTTTATGAATAATATAAAATACATCACTGCAATCAGACCGACCATGATAAAAGAGAAGGTGAACTAGATTCCAACCAAGTAGGGAAAGGGAGGGCCTAAAGTTAAGAACAGGACTAATCTAGAGAGCTTAAAGCCGAAAGGAAATATTATATTAATATTTCTTAAAAACATAAAGTGCGTATAATTAATTTATCCTAAGTCCTAAAGTAAGGGACAAGTGTATCAGAGCAGCTTCCAACATGACAAGTGTCAATTTGGAAACATGCATAATTATTACCGAGACTTAGTTCCTTGGGGGGATATGGGCCATTGTGGGGGGGAACTAGACCATTTTTCCTGCAAGGAGAGAACCAACATCTGGGGGGATACATTTCGTCGGTTCTTGAGTTACCTTGTATTTTTCCTACCATCGTACCTAGACCAAATTGATAACCATTCCTATTGATGTAACTGTCATCTTGGGAGTAGGATTGAAGAGGTGGGTTGTCAGGCCCGTGAGAAATTCTCTTAAGGAGAGAATTTCTGAGGATTGATTTCCTAAAAGGTGCTAATTGCGGCTACAACGCTCTGAGACTTCTAGTCTGGCCTATTGTTGAAGCCCTGGAAGGGAAGTGGGGCAACTGAAGGACTGTTGAGCAGAGAAGGGGCACACTTCCTTGGGTTGGAAAGTCATGTGGGGAAGGAGAGGTTGTAGGGTGTGGTTGAGTGAACACCTGAGAGGAAGTCTTTCCAGTTGACCGTAAACTTTTAGCCTGGATAGGAATCCCTTTCCCGGGTGGAGTCTAGTCCCAACTCGGGGGCGACTCACTGTTGAGAGTGATGAATAGTGAAGTCTAAGGCTTAGAGGTTCGTGGACGGTCTGCATGTAATCGGTGACATTCTCATTAAAATAAGTACCGTTTATGTGATGAATTTATATATTGCATTGTCATTCTGTGTTATTATATGGGTTTTGTTGCTTGAGTGAGCATAACTATCTTTATGTTTATGGGTATACCCTTGTATATTCTGGATGTATGTGTTTACTGTCAATTCAGTCTGAAATCGTATAATTACATAATGAAACTATTGTTTATACTTTACATCAGAAGCTTCCGCTAGAATGTTGTATGCACATGATTATTTGCATGAAGTTAATATGTATGTATGTCTATGTGTGTATATATGTATATATATATAAAGATAAAAAAAAAGTAATGTGACATAGCTTGGTTAAATACTGGGTGAGTTACAATATGTTGTCAGAACTAAGTTAAGTGTTTGAGTAGTGGCATTCCCCGACGTGTTGGTGGTTGGGGGTATGTTACAATTGATATTCTAATTAATGAAGCCAAAGTTAACTATAGCACTACACTTGCTATTAATATTGATTGGGGGTTCAAGGAGTCAATGATCTCCAACAATCTTCATGCAACCAAGAGAACCTTCTATTCATGCATCCAATCACAAATTTTGAATAGCAATGCTTTGTTAGTTTTGAAAATTTTCATAATTCCACCACCAAATATTTGAGTAGATATCTGACTTACCAAAAGACCATAGTTCAATCAATCGACCACTGTAATAGGCATTGCAAATATGCAATTGATCTTTACTTGATTTTCATTTTTTCTTTGGATGCCACAGGCCACAATTTGTTACTTTACTTCTACTTGAATGCTACAGGTTACTCACTGTAGTTTGACTACGATTTGAAGTTGCAACGATATGACTTCCATTTGTTTCAACACTTTCTCCAAATTTGACTAGTCCACAACGATTCTTTCACACAATAACTAGGATTGACTTGGCCCCTCAACATTTAGACATGTGTTTGAAGGAAGGATCATGTGGATCAACAGTCTGTCCAGTCTACTCTGCACAATGCAGATTCAAATAATGCACACCAAATAGGCTACGTGACAGAGTTCTCAAGACCACTGCGCAGTACACATACTGCTCAGTTTGTTGCGCATTGTGAATACACACACTTAATGAAATGATTTATGAATGTGAAACAACACAATGTTATTCTTAGCACATAAACTGATAAATAAGACAAAAACTTGTCAATACACAAATGATTGATATTAATGAACTTCGGCATTGTGTGTGAATACAAAATACAATGACAAGATGAGCTTCGGCTCTAATGAATCCTTTTGTCAACTCTTCAGCTATTGTTGGTTCTCTGTACCTCTCTTCTTCTTTTCTATGCATCAACTACTTCTATTCAACATCAACTTCTGCATCATCAAATAACTAAGAGAATCCGACTTATATAGACACCGATTGAGACTTCCTACATAAGTTAAGACCGACTCAACATTAAAGACTGTCATTAATTCGACTGACTCTTCAACTACTTACCAGAGCCCGAGAAGATAGAAATTGGATCCATTTATAACTTCCTATTTGTCGACTAACTTTTGAGTAAATGTGTGAATTTTCACTTACAGACTGTCAAAATGTTTGACTGACATTTCAGCTAACTGACAAACTGCTAAAAAAATGATTGATACACAAATCGTCGAAGACGACTTGTAATTACAATTTCCAATAGTATTGACCTTACACAAAAAGACTCGTGCATGCCCATATTCACTAGGGTTTTACTGCCATAAAAACACATTTATTCTGCCCCAATTTAAATCTTCATATACCATTATAGTGCTTGTACAACTCTGATCTCTCATTTAGAGACTCGTACAAAGTCTACGCATTCATGATTTGGCATTCAAGACCTGAATCTTTACAAATTTTCCGATTAAACATTGAACCCCACAATTTGATGCCAATCAAACAAACAACCATGATTTGTTAGGGCCGACCCCTCACACATAGTCGCCTAATCTTCTTGTCATAATTTATTCACAGAATTAAACACCCATCTATAGAAGATAAGCTCAGTACTAGAGAAAACCCATATTTATTAAACGTTCAACCATCTCAATGGAAAGAGACATAATGCCATGCTTCATCAAATAAAAACTCTGTACAAGGTTCTGAAAACCCAGAACGTGCCTACTACCTCTCTCTATATCCTATGCTGGCGTACTCATACACTTTCTTGGGTTGATCCTGCACTCCATTGGATTCCTTCTTATATTGCACGCAATCTTATAATATAACTAGAAGATAAGCTTCCAGCTCTCATTAAAACAAAACCATATACTTCTGCAATTTACTACATAAATATTTTCCTTAATCCTAACTTGATGTTATAAAGCTCCAAATGTTGTCTAACTTTAGACACCTCACCCTATATCTAATAACCAATTCTAACTTTATCTTCTAGCTATCATTAAACCTTTGAATAAATGTTCTTGAGGAAAAAACCTCTTACAATGACTTGTCTCTTCTAATAACCAATCCTAACTTTATCTACTAGCTACCATTAAACCTTTGAATAGATGTTCTTGAGGAAAAACCATATTACAATGACTCGTCTCTTCTAGAGACTATATAAAAACTTAGGAAAATAAAATATATTCATTAAAGGAATAAAATTCCTTAACAAATATCAAGACCCTCCTTGGGATGATCATTAATACAAATTTGAGAAAGTATGCTCCTGTATCAATCCCTTTGAAAAAGACATAAAAGACATTGATTAGAATGAATCAAACATAGTTGAAAGTCCCAAGACCATCAGTAATCTATTGTTGAAGAGATAACTAGTGTCATAACTACTCCAAGAAGGGGAAAAATGACACCAATCAGGGAATTATACCTTAATATCTCAAGATTTAAATAAAGATTAACCTCAAAACTTAAAAATAACTAAGCAATATGATGGGCAGATGCATGTTATGAAGGAATAATATGATTCAATCATAAATAATGATAACACTGGTAGAGTTCCCTAAAAATAAATTCCCCATAACTACTCCAAGAAGACCCAGAAGGGAACAAATGACACAAATTAGGAAATTATACCTTAATGTCTCAAGATTTAAATAAAGATTAACCTCAAAACTTAAAAATAACTAAGCAATATGATGAGTAGATGCATGTTTTGAAGGACTAATATGATTCAATCATAAATAATGATGACATTAGGTAGAGTTCCCTAAAATAAATTCTCCATAAGCAGTAAATTGATATATAAATTATCTTGGATATTCCACTAGAAAAGTTCATCGTGAAAGGTCTTACTATATTTTGTAAACTCTTACTATGCAACCTTTTACTTTAGATTTCAAATTTGATATTACTATATTAATGCACAAATATTCAAATAAATTGAAATTGAAGTAAAATAATATAAGAAAAGGACACACCATCCAAACAGTTAACATATGATGTACTTTGGAAAAATCCAATATGGGAAAAGTCCATCTAAAAGGTGAGGACTATACCTTGCTCTTTTCTTCTCAATTAAGAAAGTTCACTCACTATGGAGTTTTCATGGACATTGTGGCCTATATTGCTTCTAAAAGATGTTCTACTTCCTTTGCTATGCTTCAACTCTACATGTAGCTTCCAACACTTATCGTTGGTGTGAGAATCAATATTACAATGATTATAGTGGTTGTTTAGATCCCTACACTAATGTTTAATGGTTTTTTTCTTCTTATCATTTCCTTCCAACTTTTTTTTTCCATCCTTGGAAGAATATCAATTGTATTTATACTTGGAACCATTTGGTTGTCCCATCACTCCTTTATTCCTACCTACATTCTCTAAATATTATTCTTGCACATATTCTCCTCAATTATCCTAGGTTTAAAGAGAATCACTTGCGTCCTTAAATGACTTGTATAGACATCCCATATACTTGAGGAGTAAATCTGATTTCTTGGGAGATATACCAACATAATAGATTGTTTTCTAAACTCAGTGGTGTACTCTTGCAAACTATGACCTTGTTTCTACCAAAAGTAATGCCAACAGATCCACTCACCCTTTTTGTACCAAATAGGATAGAATTGGGACCTAATTAGGGTTTTAAACACCTCCCACTTGATTACTAGGGGATCACTCTCTATCCTAAGAATCTCTATGTGACTTTCCCGCCAAGTTTGGACATGAATTTTTAACTTCAATTAGGAAAACAAGATATTTTCCCTTCTCATATGTTATGAACATTGAAATAAACATATAATTGTTGCAAGCATTTATTCAATTTAACAACATAAATCTCACCTCGTTAGGTTTTCATGTCCACTTTTTCTACCACTTTAAATGGAGATTGGGAAGAAGCGATGGCACTGGAACTTGGTCTCTCTTTCTTTGGTTATTTTTTCAATTCCTTTTATAGGTCTTTGTTATCTTTATATTTCCTATCCAAGCCAACTTCTAAGTTAGATATAAACAACTTCGTGAAAGATCCAAAATTGTTCTTTAGATTTGCAATGAGGATGGCCATGTTGCAAGAGATGTCAGTGACTTGTGCTTTCTATCTTTGAAAATTTATCATATGGATCATACCATGGATTGTAACTATACTTATCCACCATTGATAAGGTTTTGAGACTTATTTCTTATGCTAATTCTTGGATCCTACAACTTCCCACAAAACCCAAAAGAAATATACTTCAATACTAATATGATCTGTAAATTGTCATGGGAATTCCACTGTAACAATTTTCCACAACAAATCTTATTATATTCCATAATCTCTTATTATGCAGTTTTTTACTTTAGATTTTAGATTAAATATTACTATCTTAGTCCACAAATAATGAAATAAAGTGAAGTTGAAATGAAAGAACCAAATAAAATAACATACCATCCACACAATGAACATAAGATGTACAATGAGAAAACCTAATACGCAAAAAGCCTAGATAGAAGGTGAGGCATATGCCTTTCTTTTTTCTTCACAATTATGAAATGCAAATACAAATAAAGTACACTCACTATGGATTTGTTGTGGACACTATGGCTTGTATGGCTACTATAAGATATTCTACTTCCTCTGTTATGCTTCAATATCCCACTCTCAATCAGTATACTCTACTATGGAACAATACTTAATACAATAAGAATGGAACCATGTCCTTCCCTAGTGACCCAGTATTTATCATGGCTTCATAGATGTCTAGGGTAAAGGTTAGGTTTTTCTCATGCCTCAACTCCCAATTAGGGTTAGGTTTTTGGACCCTCTAGATTCTTCTTGAAATTCCACACATGGAATATTACATGGCATCCATCTGTATCATGGTGCTCAAAAATATAGGTCAATATGTAGGAATCATAACTTCCTCATACAATATTTGATTGAGGTGATCTTCATTCCATTAGAAATCTATTTACTTGTAGAATAATGACTAGGGGCTATAAAATGTTTTATAAAATTTGTTATCCTAAAAATGTTCATTTAAAGCCTCAAACAAGCCCTTGAAATTTCTAGACCCTAAATCACCAAAGTGGGACTTACCCCTAAAATACACCCTACAAGTTGATACCTCCAATGTTTACACCCAAAAAGTACTAAAATAGATGGCAAATTATATAATGATCCATTCCAAATCATACCTCCCCATTTAGGGAGGCTTTTGGTTCCCCAAAATATTTTACTAAAGGAGTCGAAGACATTTTTCCTCTACCTTATCCCTAGAGTACCATTTGTCCTTGCTTGGAAGTTGTCCTCTCAACCCAACCTACAAAATTTCAAGCTAACCCCATTTAGTTGTTCTTATGTGTTGTGAGACTATATCTTTTGCTAAATCTCCCTGATATTTTGGTGTCATCGCATCTATGGTAGGTAAGACATGCTAATATATTTCCTAGTCTGGCATGGAAGGATCATAGAGGTTTATATTTTCCACCATCATTACTAAATAAATATGCATATATGGGGGTAGACTGAGTCTGTATGAATTATCACCTATCTTATCCAATAATTCAAATGGATTATACCAAAAAGACTTGATATTCTTACCAAGACCCTATAGCCTTTGTTTGTTCATATGCAACCATATTGTGTGTCCCACCTTGAGAGTCTCCTTAATTATGTGTTATTCATGTCGGGAATGTTTCTTTTACTATGACGTCTTCAATGTCTCCTATACTTGCAAATGGATTTGCCCAAACTTATCAATTAACTTTTCATCCTTAATGATTCTCTTGTGGTGTCTGCCCTCACTATTCCTTTCTCTCCGTATACAACATCTAAGGGAAAAGGTGGAAAATACCCAAAGAAATTTTTAAAAGGGGACTTACTAGTAGAAGTATGGACTACTTTATTATAAGACTTCTAAATATAAATCAAATTGTCATCCTAGGTCCTTCGATTCCTTTGATTTTAGCCCCTTAAATTTTGAACCAATGTCCTACTCACTAGTTCTATCTACCCATCTATTTGTATATGGAAAGCTTTATATCTCTTCAACTTGGTGTTTATGTTATCCAAAAGTGTAGTCTAAAAGGAACTGAGAAATATAAAACCTCTATTTAATATGGTGTTCCTTGATATCCCAAATTGCTCCTCATAGGGGCTTCACCCTGTTGACCAATATCTTATCACGTTCATTCATAAAAGGGATTTTTTAATTGTGAAAAATAAGGTCAACATATTGAAAGTATTAGGGGGTGTGGGGTCTCAAGAGGTTTATAGCTATTGGGGGGTATAAAAAGGGGTATCTAGTTAAAATAAAAAATTATTTTATTGGAAACATGTACTGGGAGGGGGATTCACTAAAAATATTTTGGGAGATATTTATCAATATATGGTGAAATTAGGGGTATTATTTAATATCGCATGAACGTAGGAGTTATGTCACAGGTTCATTGAGTGAAGACTTTGTGATGCTCCTAGACCTTTTCAAAGAACATGTTTTTTTCATCTTGCCCCTTTATGGTCATTTTACAAGGCATGAGAATGCACATCGTACTAAACCTATCAACTATCACAATTGGATAGTCATGCCCCTTCCTTGTTCGTGGAAAACCACCCATGAAATCCATGGATATACTTTCCCATGCTCTTGTAGGTACATCTAATGGATGGTACAAACCTTGTTTTTTATTACTAAGTTTACTGGTATAACAAAGTATGCATCCTCTAATAAACCAAGCTACATCTTCACGCATTTTATATCAACACCAAATCACCCTATGATTTTGTAGGCATGAGCCTCTATGATAATTTTCAATCTCCCTAGTTTCACCTTGAAATTAGAACAAAATAAGACAGTATACTAAACTTTCCTTAGATTTCAGTTATCAAATAAGAAGAGGATCCAAAACATACCTTTTAAATGTTTTAGACCTGACCTCACCAATGTGATCCCAACTCTGTCATAAGGCTTATGGATAAGTATCTGAAAAGAAACAAAAGCCAATGAAGACAATAATAACAGAGTCTATTCGATATGAAACTATGTACGTGATCAAGGGATTATACAATATGGAAAAATAGCGTTCATATAGGAAATAAAAACTATATATGTATTAAAGTGTTGATACTGAGAGGGGGGTGAATCAGTATCAAGTACAATTTAAAACCTTTTTCAACTTATACTTAAACCATTCAATTATATCCAATGAGAAATGAACAATAGTATAAG
>JZKD02S1608125.1:138195-157674 GCA_000966675.3 Picea glauca | reverse complement strand
GCATGGTGTATTGTGGTGTATTGGTGTAACTCTTATACTATTGTTTATTTCTCATTGGATATAGTTGAATGGTTTAAGTATAAGTTGAAAAAGGTTTTAAATTGTACTTGATACTTATTCACCCCCCTCTCAGTATCAACATAAAGTAGAATTGAAATAAACAAAATTAAAACAAAAAGCAATGTATCCAATAAAGATAAATATTACTCTTTCTCCAATAGAAGAAATACATAAAATTTGCTTGTGTTATGAAACTTCTTGAACATTATAAAAAAATATACCAAATCACAGACCTTGTCTTAATCATAGTAAAACAGAGGAAAGTATATACTTTAATAATTTCTTTGAAATTACAACAGTGGAAGTTGTACCAAATTGCAACAATTATAACACTGGAAAATTAATTTGAAGAAAACGATTCATAGAGACATGTGAAAACATGAACAAGAAGCATGCAAACTCATGAGACAAAATTGAAGAATGTATTTCTTTATGTAAATATATTGAAAAATATTCAATATGCTTTGGGCCAAAAAGTCCCCTCCTTTAACATTGAATTCTCATTAGCATTTATACAGAAAGTATGACAACATAATTGGTTGCTCGATCCTCTTTTTATGGATTTACAACTACGATATGAACTTTGATTTCTTAAAATGGAGAGATTTGATACGATGATCCCTGGTTTTCTTCGACTGAGACGAGCCATCATTGTCTCTCGGTTGACCAGATACCCCAAAACAAATCCTCAACAATCTCGAGATATAACAACCGTTGGATCATCCTCCATGTGTCACCGCAACCTTAGATATCACTTTAATAAGCTTTGGTGACAATTTTTTAATCCCACATTTACCGAGAAATATTATTTTCATAGTTTTATATAGCCAAAGATTTTCCACTATATTTGAATACGAAGTAAATAGAATCTAGAACCTTGTGCATTGTATTACCTTTTAAGAGTGGGCCTCGACTTCACTGGATCGGTCTTTCCTTGACAAATATTCAATAATCAAATCTGTTGTCCGATGACCCAACATGACGTGGCATGCGATGTCACCACGAACACGTGGCAAACCCTAATTGCTCCTTGTTGTTGTTGACATGGTAGAAGTACATGCCACATGTCACCTGATTCTAATACATTGTCCTGCGTATCTGGAAAATTCCACATATACACATGTTTTTCATTCATTGGATACAAATGGAGTTGTGTTAGCATGCCACGTGGGAGGATAACGTAGCACCAGATATGAACTATATAAGAAGAATATCTCGGATGTGATGAACTCTCAGGGTGCAGTGGCCCGACATTATATCACTGTTGATTTCATTAGTTGGGTCCCATGGCTACGTGGTAGCCTTCTATTGATTTGAGTTGGCGCTTAGGTGGACAAGCAGGTCACGTGTCACCTAGATTTTTTTTTGACATTGTCAGTGTTATGTTGGTGAGTGATGTGGAACCGGATCGAGTCATTAGTCTGGTTCCTATTAAATTTTTACCATCCGGGAAGCTGATGATTTAGTATGATGTCACATATGATGTATCTCGAATTGAAAAGGAATCATAGAAAATATTTAGAAAGAGTTTGACAGCCCGATGTCAATGGCTTAAGATGATCTGGCACCTCTTGGTTGGTTGCATACGTCAGTTGATGTATGTTAGTCCTCGGATGTCAGAAGAGTTCAGGCTTCACTCTTTCATCTTTTCTCGATGTCCAAGATCCAAAAAGATCTCGGCCATTGATTTAATATCTTCTGGATTTGATCTCCATCATTGATCTTTATCCTGATCCTTTATGATTTGGACAATCCATTGGAGTGAATAAGAGCCATTTATCTCATGTGAACAAAACAAAATTGACTAAGGCCTTGACAACGTCATGCTAACGTTAGTATGGACACGTTTCCATTTCCCATTGGTCCATGTTGGCGCTAAGGTGGTTGATAGGTGTCTGACACATGTCACTCATTTTTTATGTGTTGACCTGTATATCCAGTAGGTTTCATGTGTCCACATGGTAGTCAGTGATTAATATCGATAATGCTCTGTTGGCATGTTGACATGTCATCTGGATATAAAAATTTGGAGCATAAGAGTAAATCTAGATTGTTGATCGGTCTCTCTTGACACGAGTTTGGGATCAAATCCAAGTCGTCCATCAATGAGTGCCTTTCAAAGGTGTTGATACTATGGGACTCTGACAAGGGACTCCAAGTATGCATCTCGACCGTCCATCAGAGGTGTTGAAGGAAAATGAAGTGTAGATTTTTAATGACTAAAATCAGCAAACTGAAATTCTGTCAAACACTTAGCAACCTAGAAATAATTGTCTTCATAAACTTCATAAATGAAAAAACCCACATTCAAAAATTTCCATAAGGAAAAATACACATTGCTAAGCAAAATATGCAGTGAAAAAATAGAGTGGACAACAACCCAATAACACTGAGAAATTTAGGCAAATGTCAGAGAAAACCCCAATATGGGGAAACCCAATGAGAGAGAGAGAGAGAGAGAGAGAGAGAGAGAGAGAGAGAGAGAGAGAGAGAGAGATTATTATTATGCTTCAGCAAAGTACAAAACAACAACAAACCCACATTTCCAGCCAAGGAAAATACCTCACAGCACCAAATCTGTCCCACAGAAATCTGCCTCATTTTTCATGCCAAAATCATATTGTTGTACATCCACCTCCGTGCCTCATTTTTCGTGCCCACAGTCAGTTGTACGGACTATTCCATATGACCCAAAAACAACGAACAAAAAACTAAAATCCACCTCGAAATTTGTGCTCAAAATGCCTCGATTTTCATGCCAAATCCATACGACTGTACAGAATCGTATGGACTGTACGAATCTGTACTGTACGGCCTCCCACAGAAGAAAAATATTTCAGCCAAAAAACTCATAGAAAATTTTTCTCGAGAATCGTGCCCTCTTTCCTTGGAAAACATGCCCTCTTCGTTGCTCACTTTCCTCTCTCAACCATGCTCAGAAAATCACTCTAACTCTCCTCTCGATGTGCTCTCAACATCCTCCCAATGTCTTCACAACATGTCTTTCACATTACCCAATGCATTCTTTTATATTCTGAAAATGACATTTTCCCCCCAAAAGTGTCTTTTCACCTTTCCAACCCTAGATCCAAAGGCCAAGATTAGATCTTGCCTTTTTCAAGATCAAGGGTCATGATCCATTCCCTCCAAAATAAATCACTTGAAATATTAAAGTGATTTCACTTTATTACATAAGTGTTTTATGAAAATAAAGTCACTTTAAAAATAGAAGGTACACTTTATTAAAAAAATCACTTTACTAAAAGAACCACTTAAAACAACTTTATAAAAACTATTACAAAGTCAAGTGCTTGATAGTGAAAATATTAATGTAACATCTGCATACAAGACAAAACATGCGGAGTACCTCTCGGGTTAAAAAATCTAACACTCCCTCTTAGCGAGGGAGGTACTTCTGGTATCACCACCAGAATTTGTCCCCATCTCATCAGCTGTCATAGTTGCTCCCTCTGAACATGAAGCCACTACTCCCACTGCACTGGAAGCCTCTGTTTCTACCTCTGATGTACCACAAACTCAAGACATGCTCCTAGGATACTGCACACTCTCCTGAATATCCAATTGTGTCGACTCATGCCTGCTGAGTCCCTTGAGAATCCCGGAAGAAGACTGAGTGTCATGTATCAACTCTCTCTCCCGTGCTACCTGCCAACTCTCCGACACAGAATCTGAGTCCAGAAATCCACTGGACCCCAACACAGGTCTACCCAACAACCTGTAGAAACCCTCATACTTGACACCAAGCATTACTGTTGTGTCAGCAGTTTCTCCCACAGGATACAAAAACGCATGTCCATTGTTGAAAACAACTCCAAATCCACTCTCATACAAAGCTAACACTGAGAGCAAATTAACTGTCAACTCTGGAACATAGAACACCTCGCCAATCTCTAAAAGACCTCCTGACTCTAGTTGGAATCTCATCCTTCCAACCCCCTTTACTGCATGTTGTGGAACAGTTCCACAATTCACACTATAATCTGAGTTTATCTCTGTAAGATCGAGGATAACTAACCTCAACCCGGTCATGTGCCGAGAAGCACCACAGTTCACAAACCAAGATTCAATGTCCTCGAACACTAGGCATCCACTGCCTATGGAACCAGAGATGAGAGAGAACTCCTTCTCAAATCTCTGAGTAAACTCTACAACTTTTGTTGAAGCTGACACCTCTGGTTCTTGTTTCTTCTTCTTCTTGTTCGGACATTGACTAGCATAGTGGTCAGTCTTGTGACATGCAAAGAATTTCACCTTGCTCATGTCCTTCTTATTTCCCTTTACTACAAGAGAAACATTCTTGTCGTCTGCACTGTCCAATGCCTTTTCCTGAGACCCCTCCCATATATCCTCCTGTGTAACATCATCCTACAATCTGCTCCAGTCAGGGAGCTTCTCTCTCCCCACCACGCACTTGACGAAAACTTTCCACTCCTTGGTGAAACCTTTGAGGGCTATCTGCACCGACTCTGAGTCTGGAATGACTTCTCCAACAACTGCTAACTCGTCCTTCACCTGTGCAACCCGGGTGAGATAGGTGGCCACACTCTCTCCTTTGACCATCCTAGTTCCATGGAGCATTGTCCCGGAAATCCATTTTCCGGTTCTCGTTCTTAGCCTCATACATGCCTTTCATTGCAACCCACATTTCATTGGTTGTCTTCTTCTCAGCCAAATGTGTAATAAGGTGGTCTCTGACCCCATCTAAGATGATTCTCTGAGTCTTGGCTTCCCTTACCTCATGAACATCAACAGCTATGGGATCTGAAGCAGGTACATGCACAATGGTGTCTGCAAATGGCCACAATTTATTCTACTTGAGAACACTGTTGATTCTAACCTTCCACTATAGGTAGTTGGAGATTCCCTCCAATCTATCTTCAAACCTTATGTTGAAAGTCATCTTTGTCCACCTGACAAAGAACCTTTGTTTCCTTATTCAAGCAAATACAACGAAAAATCACTTGTTGTCCCAAGTGCCAAATGCTGCCCACTAAACTTTAGAGCACAAGCTCTGATACCATGTAGATTTTTAATGACTAAATCAACAAACTGAAATTTTGTCAAACACTTAGCAACCTAGAGATAACTGTCTTCATAAACTTCATAAATGCAAAAACCCACATTCATAAATTTCCATAAGCAAAAATACACATTGCTAAGAAAAATATGCAGCAGAAAAACACAGTGGACAACAACCCAATAACACTTAGAAATTTAGGCAAATGTCAGGGAAAAACCCAATATGGGGAAACCCAACGAAAGAGAGAGAGAGATATTATTATTATGCTTCAAGAAAGTACAAAATAGCAGCAAACCCACATTCCCAACCAAGGAAAATACCTCACAGCACCAAATCTGCCTCATTTTCCATGCCAAAACCATACTGCTATACAACCACCTCCGTGCCTCATTTTTTGTTCCCACAATCAGCTATATGGATTGTTCCGTACAACACAAAAATAGTGAACATAAAACTGAAATCCGCCTCAAAATCAGTGCTCGAAATTCCTCGATTTTCGTGCCAAATCCATATGACTGTACAGACTGTATGGATTCATACGAACTATATGGATCCGTATCGTACGACCTCCCACAGCAGAAAAATATTTCAGCCAAAAAACTCACAGAAAAATTTTCTCAGGAATCGTTCCCTCTTTGTTGTTCACTTTCCTCTCTCAAGCATGCACAGAAAATCTATCTAACTCTCCTCTCGATGTGCTCTCAACATCCTCCCGATGTCTTCACAACATCTCTTTCACACTACCCAATGCATTCTTTTATAATCTGAAAATGACATTTTCCCCCCAAAAGTGTCTTTTCACCTTTCCAACGCTAGATCCAAAGGCCAAGATTAGATCTTGCCTTTTTCAATATCAAGGGTCATGATCCATTCCCTCCAAAATGAATCACTTGAAATATTAAAGTGATTTCACTTTATTACATAAGTGTTTTATGAAAATAAAGTCACTTTAAAAATAGAAGGTACACTTTATTAAAAAAGTCACTTTACTGAAAGAACCACTTAAAACAACTTTATAAAAACTATTATAAAATCAAGCGCTTGGTAGTGCAATTAATGTAACATCCACATACAAGACAAAACATGCGGAGTACCTCTTGAGCTAAAAAAATCTAACATGAAGTTCGTAGATCTAGCCGAAGTTGAAAACGCAATTCGAATAAGGAAAGACTGCAAGTTTATATCAACATGGACACTTGTCAAAAAATTGTTGATTTTGGGGGAGGAAGCCTTGCTATTTCTTTAGTCGGTGATTTAATCGTCAATTAGATTTGGGCCATTGGTTGGATAACACCCATTGGAATAACTGAAAGTTAAGACGCGAGAGAGATTCTAATGACGAGACTTCGACGATTGATAGGAACCGTCGATCCGCGAGAGCATCATTTACAACCGTTGATTTTGGGTGCACAATTTGTCTTAAAAATACGTTAATATTCTCATTTGGAAGATCATGAATAAACCTGCAAGCAATATACATGAAGCTTTAAATTCAAATAAAGAATATAAAATTAAAATTAATCCTGAACGCTATCATAAACTGAACTATTTCTAAGATTTATTCAAAGAAAAGATTAAATTTTGAATTTTAACTTATGTTACAACACTTGGCATGTTGCAACTGATCTAGCAAGTCATCAATCATGGGAATATGGTAACAATTCTTGCATGGGATCTTATTCATATCTCTGTAGTCAATACACATTCTCCTAGTCACATCCTTCTTAGGTACTATGATGATAGGTGAACCACAAGGTGAGATACTTGGTCAAATTACTCCTTGCTCCAATAATTGTTGCAATTTCTTCACTTTGTTTGCTTCCAGGATGGATTGTCTATATAGCCCAATGTTTGGAAATGGAGAGTCGGGCAATAACTATATCTCACGCTCCATTTCCCTCTTAGGTGGTAAACCTTTAGGCTCATGGAACATTCTTTGTACACTTGCAAAAGATCCTTCAACTAACGTGTTTTCTCTTTAGTATATCCCATCAAAGATGCCTTTACGTTTACCAATTCATCTCCTGGTTGATTCTCTCTTAGTAGCAATAATGAAAACCTCCTACTAGAAATGATCAATTTGTTTGCATGGGCCGCACTTACCAAAGAGATATTGGATTTACCTTTGCGTACATCAATGATGAGGGACTTACCATCCTTGATTAAGTAGTATTAGTTTGCTCTCCTCATGAAGATTTCATCCCTCATGTACATGTAGGGGCTTCCCAACACTACACCACACACATCAAGACACACTAGGGGACTTTGGAGGTAAAAAATAGGAATAAAACCAAAAAATATAATAACAAAATCAAATTTAAAAGAACCAATAGGATTCAAGATGATGATGTCAACCATAAGGGTAAATATTTTGGGAGGGAAAGGAAGACAACTGCTTTTTATAATCATATTTTTTACTTATCTCCTTATAGGTTTAATCAAATTTCAAGTGTCGACACTCGTTGGATGCTAAATTTAATTCCATGTCCAAAAATTCCTACACTTGAAATTTGAACACCTTTGAGATAAGTTGAAAATATGACTTTAAAAAGTAGTTTTCTTTTTTTCCCTTTGAAATTTGCATCTCTTATTTTATTATTTTAATTATTATTTTATTATTTTTCTTAGGAGGCTCATTTTGAACTCAAATTTCCCCTAATTAATATACCTCCACTTCAATGATATAGTTTGCACCTATAGAAAATTTGGTCTTACATTGGTTAGTGATCCTAATCCTTGGATCCTTAGTTACCCATCCCAATGGATATGGGTAAGGATGGTCAAGAACTTCCAATCTAAACTTGCTAACTAGATAGTTTGCTACAAGTTTGGCTTATCAACCATAATCAAACACTGCATCCACCTTCGTCTTCTTGATCTTGATTTTAATATGGAAGAGTTTATTCATCTACTTCTCTTCCTTGGGATGGAGGCTACTCAATTTCACCTTATTATATATTGTAGTGTATATAATATTTTCATCTACATCCGAGTTTCTCTCTAGCTAGTGCCTAATTCCTTGACTATCATGTTCTTTTTCTTGGAGTCCTTCTTGTAATTCTTTTGATTCAAATCAAATGTAACTTCCAACACTTATCTTCAATGTGATGATCAATATTACAATGATTAGAATGGTTGTTTGGATCCTTGCACTAATGTGTTGTGGTAGTTATATTCCTATCCTTTCCTTTCCACTTCTTCTTTCCCTCCATGGAATAATCTTGTTCTTCTTTCTTCTTAGAACCACTTGGTTGTCCTTTATTCTTAGACATATTCTCTTGATATCATGCTTTCACACAATCCTCATCAGTTTTCCAAGGTTTAAAGAGCATCACTTGCCTCCTTAAATCACTATGTAAAACTCCCAAATACTTGAGGAGTAGATCTAGGTTCTTGGGAGATATGCCCAACATAATGACTTGTTTTCTAAACTTGATGATGTACTCTTACACACTTTGCCCTTTCTTCTACATGAAGTAATCCCAATGAATCCATTGGTCCTATATGTACTCAATAGGGTATAATTGGGACTCAAGGAGGGTTTTAAAGACCTCCCACTTAGTTTCTAGGGGTCACTCTCCAACCTAAGCATCTCCATGTGACTATCCCACCAAGTTTGGGCCTAGCCCTCTAACTTCAATCAAACAAATGCAATATTTTTCTCTTCTCCTATGTTATGAATACTAAAATAAACTTCTAATTGTTGCAATTATTGATTCAATTTAACAACATCAATCTCACCTTGGTAGGGTTTGATGCCCACTTCCAATTGCACTTCAAATACAGATTGGGAAAAATTGATTGCACTAGAACTTGGTCTCCTTTTTTGGATCTTTTTTCAACTCCTTTATGGGTTTTATTTATCTCTATATTTCCCATCCAAACTAGATTTTGAAACTTCCTGAAAGGTTCAAAATCATTCTCTAGAGCTTCCATGAGGATGGCCATGTTACAAGATATGTCAATGACTTGTGCTTCTGGCTTTGAAAATATCCCCTATCACTTATCTTATGGATTGTTACTATACTCATCTACCATGGCTATGGTTTTGAGACTTCTTTCTTATGCCAATTCTTGGATCCTAAAAATTCCCACAAAAACCCTGAAGAAAGATTCTTTGATACCAATATGTTTTGTAAATTGTTGTGGATATTCCACGTGAACAGTTCATCACAACATATCTTAATGGATTCTTCAATAAATTAGCATGCAATGTTTTACTTGATTTTTCAGTTGTAATATTGATCGAGGAATATATCAGTGGCCACCCACCTATTCCACTGGCTCAAAACAAAGCTTTCCACCTTGGCAGTTTTTCTATGGTTTTTCAGGTCTTGAACTTTCGATGTCGTTTTGAGGCCCTAAATGACGTTTTTTTGGCTCAATAGCGCATAGCATGTATGCAAAGGCAGATGCTAGGAAGAAAGGAATGTTTACTCCTCGGCTAGACCTTTCTGAAGAGTTATTGAGAACCCCAAACAAAGATCGTATGCAAAAGTTACGCCTTCGAGAAGTTGATGTGTCAACTACCCCCATCGAGGCCCACAAGCATTTTGGAATTTCATCTCCAGAGGTTAGGTTTTTGGATGTTTAGGGTTTTCTCATTTATGTTTTATGTTAAAAACACCTTTGGAGCCTCATTGTAAACATCTTCTTGCGAATGAACATAACTGTCACATATCTTCTCATATATAAGATTCCACCATTCTAGTGAGTTCATTTCACTGTGTATTTTTACATTTTTTGAATATTACATTCATTAATAGAAATTGATTATTAATGTATCTATGTGTTTCTTTGTT
This sequence comes from Picea glauca, assembly GCA_000966675.3. Classification (NCBI taxonomy): domain Eukaryota; kingdom Viridiplantae; phylum Streptophyta; class Pinopsida; order Pinales; family Pinaceae; genus Picea; species Picea glauca. Next base: position 147,771 of record JZKD02S1608125.1, on the reverse strand, counting down.
ATATCCTTGCCTTCATTTCGTTCTCAACAAAATCCAGATCAAATATTACTAGCTTAATGAATAAATATTGAAATAAACTAAATTAGAAATGAAAGAAGATAAGAAAATGATACACCATCCACACAATGAACACAAGATGTACCCAGTGAAAACCCAATACAGGAAAAACCAAAATATAAGTGAGGCCTATGCCTTGCTCTTTTCTTTTTAGTTATGAAATGGAAACACAAAGAAAGTGCAGTCACTATGAAGTTATCATGGGCATTGTTCCCTATATGGCTACTACATGATCTTTTACTTGATCTATTATGCTTCATATCCCACTATCAATTTCTCTAATATACTATAGAAGAATATTTAGTACAATAAGAATGGAACCTTTTCTTTTCCTAGTGGTCCAATATTTAACATGGCTTGATAGTAAGGGTTAGGGTTAGGGTTTTTGCATTCATCAACTCCTAACAAGGGTTAGTGTTTTGGACCCTCTAGAATCTTCTTGAAAGTCCACATGTGTGAGTAGTAGAAGTTGACATGAAATCCACTCAATATCATGGTGTTCAACAACATAGGTCAACTTGCGGGAGGAATAAATTCCTTATACAAACCCCAATTGAGGTGATCTTCACACTATTGGGAAGGTCTCTAAGTGTAGAATAACATTAGGAGGATAGGAACTTTGTTCACAAAGTTTTAGCATTATTCTAATTAGAAATTAAATAAAGAAGTGTGTCTTGATCAACCTAAAGGTTTTGTAAAGAAAGGACAATATCATCTAATGTGATAAAGAAAGCATTGTATGGTCTTAAACCAACACCTAGAGCTTGTTATGAAAAACTAGATAACTTCTTCCATCAAAGAGGATTCATAAGGAGTGAGGGTGAAACTAATTTATACATAAAAAAGGATTATCTTGGAAACATTGTACTAATCTCATTGAATGTTGATGATTTAGTGTGCAAGTTAAAGAAAGGCACCATGGCCTTAAATCATTTCTTAGAGCCTTGAATCAAAAACTAGATAGCTTCTTTCATCAAAGAGGATTCATGGGGAGTAAGAATGACCTTAATATATACATAAAAGTGATGATACTAGAAACATTGTACTAATCGCATTGTATGTTGATGATCTAGTCTTGATAGGGAATGCTGAAAATCTTTTGAATGATATAAAATATGATTTGTCAAAAGAGTTTGAAATAAATGATCCTAGAGAAATGCACTATTGTTTAGGCATAGAGGTATGGAGGGAAGAAGGAAAAACTTAAGTTATTCAAAGTAAATATGCAAGTGAACTTCTCAAAAGGTTCAACATGAATTAAAACCTTTCTACTCCATTGGAGCAAAACTAGATGTTTAACATTGATGATCTTACAAAGGAGGTGAATGGAATTTTGTGTAAACAAGTGGTGGGTAGTTTGAATTACTTAACTAGAACCATACGAAATATATCATATTCAATTAGTGTAAATAGCCAATTCATGGCTAGGTCACATGAAAGTAGTTTACTAGATATATCATATTCAATTAGTGTACCTAGCCAGTCCATGGCTAGGTCACATGAAAGTAGTTGAAAAACAACTAAAAGGGTTCTTCCATACATAAAAGGAATTATAGATTGAATTTACTAATCAATTTGTTATTGTGTTGAGAGGTTAGGTTATTCAGATTTTGATTGGGTTGGTTATCCATTTCATAGAAAATCCACTACAAAAGAAGCATTTATAATTGGATTGGACATACTTTCTTGGAGTAACAAGAAACAATCAACTATTTCTTTGTCCTCTACAGAAACTTAATATAAACCATTATGTAATGCTAATTGTGAAATTAGATGGTTGAAGCATATCTCTGAAGAACATGAAAGAAAACAAAACAAAACCCTAATGCCATGATAAATCAAATCTTATTCAAGTCTATTACCATTTTATTTGGTACGAGAGAAGATCCAGTGAAAGAAAATCAATATGATGTAATATGACACAAATGAAAATCTATCTAATGTATTCGGTAAGCATTTGAGTAAGGCTAAGTTTGAGATATAGAGAACAATGATGAGTGTCACAAGAAACCAAGTCTCATTTGAGTAAAGCTAATTTTGAGATATAGAGAACAATAATGAGTGTCAAGCAAAAAAACCAAGTCATCATTAAGCTGAGTGTGAGTTGAGTATCTTGAAAATAGGAATAAACTCTTAGTACTGCTAAATTCCAGTTGTTACTCAAAGTTTTGTTAGGTTTTTAGATCTGTTTGGATGTTAGATCTCTAGATGTTGAATCCCCTGTTTAGTCTGTTAATGGAACGAATGACCTTTCTGGACTATCATCAAATCTGTTATTTATGTATGAAAGTACGGAGAATGAAATAAAATAACATAAGAGGGTGCAGAGAAAAGAACAACATTTATCAGATATTTTGTGCATTTCTTTGTTTCTCTGCAGATCTCTTGTTCTTATCAAGATGTAATTTTTTCAATCTGCAGCTCCAGGAATAAGCAGCCTAAATTTTTCTTGAAGGATTGCCGAATAAATTTTGATGGCCAAGATTGAAGGTTACCTGTTGGTCTCAAAATTTTCAAAACCGTTGATCTCAATAACCCTAATTAGGGTATTATTTTGATTGTGATCATTGTCCTGGCGAATTGAACTATTTATTTTTTCCACCAGCCTGTAAAATATAAATGCAAGGATGTTAGTGAAGACATATGAACAATCCTCAAATTAATTTGAGAAAACAAGAAATGTTTCAAAGTGTATTTCACTTCCTAATATTTGATTCTAAAGAAGCTGAAAACCTCGAATATGACAATCCATACCATTCAAACAATCATAAATATATTGCTTTTGCCAACGAGTCTCGGATGGCAGCTGCTACAGTTGGACTCCAATATGGTGTAGATTCCACAATGACACGTTTACAGAGAGTGTCTTCAAGAGGTTCAACATCACACCTAGGATAGAAGAAAATGTGTTTTGGTGCAGGAAATAAGTTTACAACTTTACATGCTGAAGGTAGACCAACTTTACATCTTAAGGTAGACCATAGAAAAAACGCTACATCTAGTGAAACAAATAATACATAATTGATAGAATAGGAGCAAAGCATACCCGAAAAATTTTGCTGCCTTTTTCAGATGTGACTTAGCTTTCCCCTCTTTAATTTTAAGTCCATCTGAGTGTGCACCCTCCACCTAGTAAAAATCCACGTTGCCTAGATGGAGAATAGTTGCCAAAACTCGAAATATTTAATCCTGAAAAATGAAATGCCAAGCTAAATATGTGCATACTATATTTGCACACCACATGACCTTTTAAAGTTGATATTTCATAACAAAAAACCGTTCAAAGAAAACATACTTGATCTTCAGAACTGATTCCCACCGCTTCCATGGTGTTTATTGTTGCAAGATTCTCTTTATGATTATCATCACTTATACTGTCCTTTTCATAACAATTGGTTTGGTTGACATAATTAAATCCTTCCTTCAACTCATATTCCTCAATATATTGAAAACAAAGGACCAATAAAAATATCACAACTCTGTGATTCCTAGCATGCTATTCTGAAATCGGTCATAAATAGAAACAAAAATTTATATGAAAATCGAACAATGCATCCATGCAATTAATATTTAAAATTGATAAATTGATACATTAAATGCATGCATACGTGCATACCTTCTGTATAGCACAAAGTTGATAGAAACAATTATAATTTCTCAAACGATTACAATTCATCGTAGGATCATAAATGTAGGCTTCAACGGAAGCTCCTGAGATTCTTCCATCGTTGTCAAATTGAAGCTCAACGGATTTACTAAAGCGTCTGCAGAGACAATCAGAAATTTATCAAACTAGTGTTTTATAACATTAGAACTATATATTTGATGGTTAAAGAATTAAGCTAGCTAAATTAATGAGCAACTCAAGCTTTCCGAAATTTCCTTGAAAGAGTTATATAATGGCATATCCTAAAGTATCATAATGCCTTGACCTCGAATTGCTATTTCCGACAGTTTTTGCATTGCCAAAGGCTTCAAGAATAGGATTTGACTGCAAGCCACAAAAGAGAAAAATTAGAGATCCCAACAAAATGACCATTTAGAAACATGCCACAAAGAGTTTAACGTTTTATGAGATTTTATCATTGGAGCCAAGTCATAGTGTTTCTTTGGCCTCCATCCAGAAACAGAAATGTTGTTGTTTCTTACTTTTAGGATTTGTTGCTCCACTGTTGTTCCCACAGGACCCCCTAGGTGACTAAGATAATGCACCAGCATTTTGGTACATTCTGTTTCAACTGCTTCAATATCCCCACTGACTAAAATGGATTGTTGTCTTTCCTTCCTCCCCCTGTATTCACAAAATTCCTAACCTTAACAAGCTTTTCTCCTGGTAAAATATCACTTGATCAAGGAGAGTCACAATAACATACCTATATGCAGCTTCTGCCACAGCAAAAGCATGAGGGCTTAGCTTAATCCCTTCAGATTGTCCCATCATTTTTCTATCGTAGAAATGAGGAAGTTTTCTAAAAGAAATGAAGGCAATCAACTTATGTCTGTCTGTAAAATACCAGAAAACACCATCAGAACGTTGTTGCTATAATAACTTAATAATTCTTCATTTTGTTTTAGATAAACTGTAAGAAAAAATTATCATATCAAACAATAACAGATGAAAGCCAGAGCAAACCGCTCAAAAACTTGCTACCCAATGCTCAATAGAATAAAACAAATTCAAGAAAATAAAGCACTGACATAAATTTCAGTAAGTTCGTATCTAGTTGAAAAATTGTGCAAAACTCCTAATTCATGCAAATAAGCAAAGTTTTGTTATATCTTCCACACGCCAAGAAATGCTGGGGTATCTTTTGGTTGTACTATTGAAACGTCCAAAACTACCTGCAAAGAAGCAGAGAGTTACCATTTGCATTCCGAAAAATTGCAGCTAACAAAATAGTACCTTTAGATTTCCACCGATAAGATTCCCATGGTAATAAAATATCAAGCAATCAGTTATAAAGTCTACTAGTAGAGGTAAGAATAAATGCAAGCATCTCACATACAACCAAATTCGACTGATGACGTTCTATATGCTCACTGCATAATAGACTAGCAAAAACAGACTAGCTTTAGCTTTTCAGGTTAAAAATGGAGTCGAATTCGGCTGGATTTTCATTTTGAAGGGAGTCTTAGTTGTGTAGGATTGAAGTTTCATTTGTTTCAGAACCTTGTCCTAGGATTTTGCCTCATTTAATCGACCCAGATGCTCAAAGCCTCATTTAAATCGACCCAGATGCTCAAAGTTCTGGTTTAACCAAAAATTTAAATGATTTCGACCCAGATGCTGAAAGTTACGGTTTAAGCAAAAATTTAAATAGTTAAGTTGTGAAATTTAAACAAGTGAAAGAAGAATGTTACATGAACTTGAATCTTAATCACATGACCACGCTTCCTAGGGTTTGAACTGGAGTCTTAATCAAGTGGCCACGCTCCCTTTTAATAGCTGGAGCACAACCACATGGACTACCAATATCATTTATGGATGGCATTAATGAAAATAATTCATTAACTCTTACATCATTATAATTATATTTAGATTTAGATATAGAGTAGCAAGGTGTATGATAAAGATGTTATCACAGGATAACCTTGCATCATCATAGGTGTATGATAAAGATGTTATTACATGGATAACGTTGCATCATATAGAGAAATAAACAAACACATATAAATACTTAAAAAATTCATATATATCTTAATATAAACATTATTTTATATATATATATATATATATATATATATATATATATATATATATATATAAGTTATACTCAAATAAAAATATATAAACATAATATTTATATAATTATGTAAATATAAATATATTAATTATAATCAAATTTTTATTTTTACATATTTATGTAGGTTATGAATTTTGAAGTTTTTTTCTTTTTTTTTGGCACATTTATGTAAGATATGAATTCAAATTGAGAAATGCACGTTACATAGCGTTCAGGGTTAAAAGTTATCATGATTCACAAGTTAAATCGATAGGCCTGAATATTCCATGAAGAGAGGTCAGCCGGAAGAGATAATTTTCACTATTGTCCATCGGAGTACTTGGAAATAATGGAGAAAGCACCAGTTGTAAGCACTAGTTATAAGCTTCAGTTGTGAGAGTCAGTTGTAGGCGTGTTAAGAGTCAGTTCTTAGTTAAGATTCTAGTTGTCTTTGGTTTGCATGTAACCGACTCGATAGAGTCTTTTCCTATATAAGGAAGTAATCCGTCTTCATTAAATAATAGAGAAGTGAGCGTAGCCTCACCGTGTGTTTGGTTCGTATATTTTATCTTGGTATCAGAGCCACGAGAGTGAGGTGTGTAAATTATAGAGGTTCGCAGGTCTCTCCTCTGGTAGGGTGCGGACCTATATTACTCAGACTTTTGAACATACTCGAAACCAAAGAAGTTCGCAGGCTACTGTGCATTTAAGTGTGAACATCCTTCACGATTCCCGCAACCGGAGTATTCGAGAGCTGCCAACTCCCCGCAATCGGAGAACTCAAGAGCTACGAACTCCCCACAGCCAAGTAAGTCGTTAGGTGCGGACATCCCGCAGTCGGAATACACGTGAGGTGCAGAAACCCTAAATAGTGAGTTTTCACAAGCGTAAGTTTCTCATTTTTACCGCGTGGGTGAGTATTTTTGCATGCATGGAGTTTGAAGCGTGAATTTGCATGTCGTAAGAAAATAGTGAGTTTGCATGCGTAGGTTGTTGAGGAAGGTTTGGTGTTATATGGAAAATCATGAGTTTTATTTTGAGTGCAAATCGAGGTAGGAGAGGTCGTGTGAGCTCATGCATGGAGAAAATGAGGTAAAGGTGGAGTTTAAAGTGGTAAAGTGGTAAAATATATATATTGTTTATATATATTTTTTTGGGTCGTGGCTTATTTCGTGTGGTAAAGGAGTATTTAAATTAAGCGTGAAGTATAAAGTTGGAGTTTTCTTATTGAAGTGGAGTTATAAAGGAGATATTTTTTAATTAAAAGTGGATAAAGTGCATGCATGTCGACATATTTAAGAAATTAAGATTTATTATTAAATATGGATGCATGTGGAGTTTTTGAATATAAAGTTTATTATTTTAAAGTGAATTTTTATTCATAGTGGATATATTTTATAAAGAGGTGAAGAGGGAGTTATAAGTTTTTTTTAAAAAGTGGATATTTTGGATATTAAGATGCATGCATGATTTAAGCTGAGAACATAGATAGATTTGGATCAGTGGATTCGAAGGCAAAGGGACGGACTTCTCAGCATAGAAGAAAACTCGACAGAAAGTTGCATATCATTGGTGACTCACTTGCAGATAATATCTTGTAGTGATGGCGAATCCAATGGCAGAGACCTACCTCAATGAAGTAAACAAGTTAGATGGCTCAAACTTCATTAACTAGAAATTCAAGAAGCAGATGCTCATGGAGGGCTATGGTGTCTAGAACATTGCAAAGGGAACTGAACTGAAACCTGATGTGACTACCAGTGCAATAGCAGCACAGATCCAAGATTGGGAGAAGCGCGAAAACAAGGCAAAGGTATTGTTGTGCATGTCTGTTAAAGATATCATAATTCCACATATTAGAGACGCTACAATTTTTGTTGCAACATGGACAACTCTTAAAGCATTGTATGAAACTAGCAACACAAATTGCATTTTGTTCCTGAAAACTAAATTGCTAGGCATTAAGATGGGTGGAAATGAATCTGTTAGTTCATTTTTGGGTCGCATTAAAGAGGTGAAAGACAAGTTAGTAAATATAGGGGAAACTGTTTCCAATACTGATCTAGAGACTATTACCTTAAATGGTATGCTAGAAGACTATCATATGTTCATAACAGGTTTTGCAGCAAGGGGGAAACCTCCTAAGTTTGAAGAACTGACAGGTATTTTGTTGCAAGAGGAAGAGAGGCACGAGAATCTGAAGCCTCTGAGTAAATATTTGGCATTGTGGTCAAATAATATATCTGCGAGAGGGAGATCAAGAGTAAGAGGCAGAGGAGGGAGTTCATGGCAGAGAGGCAATTCATCGCAGAGAAGACAACCTCCAAATCAAGGTATGCACTCTCATAGGAATGAGTCAAAGAGTTGTTGTTATTGTGGTCGACCTGGACATATGGTTAAAGACTGTCATAAGAAGAAAAGTGATGAGGCTAGGAATAAACCTAGAACACATTTAGGTCATTATGCAGAAAAATATTCAAATCAAGATCACAGATTATTTATTGCTAGTGATGATATTGATGAACCCCCGAATTTTGACTCACGAGATCTTAGGCTGTTTGTGTCTAACGCTGCTTTATCTGCTGAAACGGATGATTCTGATGCCTGGTTTGTGGATTCTGGAGCATTAGTACATATGACTTGTAATAAAAATTGGTATGTTAATTTCAAAGAAACACAGAATGGTGCCAACATATATCTTGGAGATGACCACGCTCATCAGATCACGGGATATGGAGACATTCCCGTGACATTGCTGAATGGTACTGTTCGTCACATTCACAATGTGGTGTATGTGCCAGGAATAAAGAAAAATTTGATCTTTGTATCCACCATTACAGATCAGAACTTGAAGGTTGAATTCTTCAAGAATTATTGCATAGTGAAGGATCTGTTGGACCACTTCCGAACTGTTGCAACGATATTCAAAGAAAGAGGTCTATACAAACTTGATGTTACAGCAAAGCACATCATGCACTGACTTTTGCAACTATGCCAACATAGATTCTTTGGCATCAAAGGTATGGACACATCAATCATCCTGATTTATTGTTATTACAGAAAAAGAATATGGTTGAAGGACTTCCCATGTTAAAGAATGAGAAAGTTGTTTGTGATGGATGTGCATTAGGAAAGATGCACAGAGATGAATTCCCCTCTAATCCTGATAAGAAAAAGAGGGATGTGTTAGATCTTGTGCATATTGATGTTTGTGGGCCTATGCAGACTAGGTCTTTAGGAGGTGCATTTTACTTTCTATTATTTATTGATGATTGCACGAGATACACATGGGTTTACTTCCTTAGAGGAAAAAGTGATGTTTTCGAGTACTTTAAGGAATTCAGAACCATGGTGGAAAAGCAGACATGAAAATCCATCAAAATCCTTCATTCAGATCAAGGGGAAGAGAATAAATGAGGAGACTTCAACAAATATTGCAAAGATAATGGAATAGTACAACAGTTTACAGTACCTCACACTCCAGAACAAAACAGAGTCACAGAAATGAAAAATATAACACTGGTAGAGTGTGCATGCAGTATGATGAAAGGTAAGAATATCTCAAATGCATTTTGGGCTGAAGCCATAAATACTACAGTTTATTTAAAGAATAGAAGTCCAAGGTGTCTTGATAATGTTACTCCTTTCGAAGCCTTGTATGGTTCCAAACCTGCAATTAACAATTTGAAAGTATTTGGGTGTAAGGCTTTTGCACATATTCCAAAGGAGAATAGGAGGAAATTGGATGCTAAAGCCACTAAATGTATTTTCATTGGGTACTGTTATGAATTTAAAG
>JZKD02S1608125.1:56799-70343 GCA_000966675.3 Picea glauca | reverse complement strand
TCCCCTATATGATCATCAAATTGATTTGATAATTGTGCTACCTCATATTATTGTTGTGTTAAGTGACCAATATAATAATATGTCTCATTGAAAAGAACAATAGTATCATCCACATCATCATTCTCTGCATCCATCTCCTCAAACTGATTGTTTTGGAAAGGGGCCACTACCCTTTGATCATCAACATTTCTCCTTTCTCTCTGCATTACTTGAGGAACATCATTAGGCCTTTTGAATTGGTTCTGATTTCTATTACCAACCCCTTGAAAAGGTCTGTTTGGCTATTTGGATTCCCATTTTAGCTTAGCTATCTCAGAAGTCAGATCCTTCAAATTCTTAGTCATCTCTTCAAGTTTGGGATCAGATGTAACTAGGTTAGAGGAGGTAGGGGCATCCTCTCTCTATTTTTTCTTCTCTTTATCAAATCTAGTCTTTAATTTGTCTGATGCCAAAATATTAGATTCAACTTCGATGGTTGCTTCCTGCATGGATAACATCGTGGTTGATCTTCTCTCTCTCTTAGGAGGAGGGAGAATTCTGCATCAAATTTATTAGAATAAGTGATCTTGGCAAAGGCCTCCGTTGGTTTGATTTCATCTGCGATTCTACCATACATTTTATTGAATCTCTTGGTGAAGTCTGAAATAGATTCACCATTTTTTCTCTTTAGAGCCCCAAATTCAGTGATGTAATAGAGATAATCTCTCCTATCTCACCATTTCTTTATGAAAGCCTCATCCAATGCCTCAATATCGGCAATGGAGGCTGGAGGAAGACTTTTGAACCATTTTATGACCTCCCCATCTAGACTCTGTACAAACAACCTCATCCACACATCTGAATAATCAATGTTAAAGTTGTCTGCAAAACTGTAAAAGGCTACCAGATGTTGTTCAACAATTATTTCACCTTCCCCATTATATCTTGGCAGCTATTTCATGTAATATGTGGTTGGGAGTGATTCAAAACTACAGGTATCACTAAGGGTGCATATCTAGCAGCAATTATGACATCCATCCGATTCCATCCTATTAACAATCGTGGCTTGAGCAACAGGAATCTGCATATTTATGGGAGATACAGAAGTGGATGCAGGACTAGATGCTGAAGTGGAATTGAGAGTAGGAGATGTCTGAGCCCCGTTGGAGTTATGATTATCATGGCTAGCAAATTCAAGTTGCTTGTGATGATGGTTTGAAGTATTCTCTTGGTGTGCAACGTTTCCCTTGAGGGGGGAAGTGTATCTCTGAACTATAGTGGATTTCCTTAGTTGGCTTTCTTGCTCAGAGCCTACTGTGTTATTCTAAGGGTTACAAGCAGCCTTCTTGGATTTTTTATTTTCATATTTGGATCTGTTGAATCCCTTTCGGGGTGCCAGTATTTCTAAAAAAAATTTACTCAGTGAAGTCACCAGGTGAAAGATGGCAGTCTGTTGGTGTCTGATCTTTGTTCACCATCAAAGGTCAGAGATGATCAATTGTCATTCTCCTAGGGAAATATATTTCGTTACTTCATTCCCCAACAACGGTGCCAGAATATGTTGGTCCTAAAGTCTGCACCTGACTGCTAAAGGGCAAAGTTAGGCCACCTATCAGTTTAGAATGATTGCTTCTTTTAACATTTTGTTGGTTGGTCAGAGGGTTATTCTATCAAGATGAAGGCAAGGTTGGGTTGGCATAATGATATGGATGAGGGCCCTCCTTGGCTGATGACACACTAATGAGAGACCAGTGAAATAATAGAAAACATAGGCAAACAACCAACTACTCAATGAATAATATGCTGCAAGAAGTTCAATACTTAAAATATCATTTCAAGACATCAAACATGTATCAAAACACAATAAATCCCACAGGTTGTAGAAAACAAATCTTTACCAAAGCATTAGTTGTTTGACAGGTTGCATATCAGTAAAAATAAGTCATACAATAGCTGAAAGGAAATGAAATGCACGTTGCACAAATCAAAAACTGTATTCAAGATAAGAATGAAAACACATGAAGAGTTGAATGAAACAATGTCATCAAGAGTATATTCACCACATAGAAAGCTTTAATCCATGCATAAAATGGGTCCAACCAGAATGTTGTATTGTTATTCTTTCCTCAAAAAATCTGACCTTTACAATATCCAAAAACTAACTATTTAAAAGAGGTGTGCAGGCTCTCATTCTTAGGGGACTGAGACCTCGATCTAGGGAACCGTTCATAAAACAAAATATTAACTTCACTAAGGTACCAGAATCAAACAACAAGAGTGGTTCTTATCACACACAAAAGACCACTCTTGCATCTAATCTAGGAAAATGTTGGACTGAATCAAATAACAACTACTACTGTCTCTGTGACATAACTGATGCATGTGCTCGAGGAATTGAGTGGCCAAAAATAGGCCTTGGAGTGAAAGAGTAGAGATCTGTGTTGAATGACGACATGTCTGCAAACTATTGGAGGCCACTAGATATAACCAACTGCATGAGCAGAGTTTGCTGAAGTGTTTATGAAACTAATTTGCATAGAAGTGTGACTGTGACTTAACTCTCTGTCTATGCCTGATCTTTCAGAAGCCAAGCACACTCTGTATTGACCCCATCAACTGCCATTTGTACCTATGAAATAGCTTCGCTCGAATGGTTGTTAGCCCATCGAACATGAGGGGAGACGTGGAGGCGAGCATCCAATCAGGGGATGGGATGAATGGACGCAAGGGTAGATGATGTGTAGTGAGGGATATAGGTGGCGCGTAGGGAGAGGAGGAGTAGATAGGTTGGAAAGTGAGTGGAGAACATATGGCGAAAGGTGAGAGGGGGTGGTATTGAAAAACAACCCGAGAGGAACTCGGAGGGGGGTGTAGGTGGTAAGCGGATTAGAGAGGGGGGGTCTGAGTTCTTGAGGAGCCGCCAGGTTAGGTAAGGCCCCCGATGGGAAAACCACCTGCTCGAACCCCCCCCTTAAAGGTAGAATGGTCGGGGGGGTCTGAGTTGCGACAAGGACCATTGATCTGGGGAGGTTTGCCACCGCCGATGGAGATCAGCGTGGTGGTTAATGAAGGACAAGTGTCGGGTGGTGAGAGGAGCGAAAGTAGTGAATGGGATGAGTGGAGGTGACGTGGAGTTGACACGATGATATGATGTCATTCAAGCATGTGATTGTGGGAGCTGTTGAGGGTGGTTTGGATTTAGACCGCCTTTGGGACCGCAATCCACCACAAGCTGCCACGTACCCTTCCAACAAAACCATGGTTTAAATTGCGGGACCACTCTGGGAAATTAACGTCTGAGCAGTGTGTGTCCCCGTAATGAACTATAGTCGTCAATCTGATCATGATCTAAGACCGGGTAATATTTACCTATTGCAAGGATCAAGGGTCAGGTTGATTTGAGAACAACGGTTCATGCTCACTTTGGGAGTTTCAAATGTTAGGCTTGGAAATTTCCTGGAGAAAAATCATCGAAGTGACATGGCAGACTGAGGTTGTACAATGTCACGATTGTTGAGATGTATTAGAAATAAAAGTGATGCTTGTCACGTGGAAATGGGCGAATGACACAACCAAATGACCTAAGATGAATTCCATGTGTCCTGCCTCATGAGTGTGCCACGTGTCTCAACTAATGGTTTCTACGTGCTTCGGCACTTCGGGACTCTGGCTCATCGGGATTCGGGACTTCAAGAGTTTCAAAATGTTAAGTGTGAATATCTCCCAGAGGAAAACCTCCAAAGTAAATGATCTCCTACCGCGTGTCGGTGATGGATGAACGGTCTAGATTCACTTCGAAATTTCGGGTTTCCGGAGTTTCAAATGTGAAGCATGAAAAATCTTCCAGAGGAAAATCTTCGAAGTGAATGATCTGATTCCACATTTCCCCTCTGATGGATGGTCTAGATTTACTTCAGGACTTTGGGTCCTTGGCTCTTCGGGACTTTCGAATGTGAAACCTGAAAATATCCTGGAGGAAAATCCCTGAAGTGAATGATCTGCTGCTGCGTGTCGTGACCAACGAATGGTCCAGATTTTCTTCGAAAATCTGGGCTTCGGGAGTTTATGAATGTTATTCTTGAGAAAATCCCAAAGGAAAATCTTCGAAGTGACGTTTCAGGTTCTTCGAGACTTCGACTCTTCAACAACTCAGTATTTCAAACTTGATATTAAAACCCGCGCGATTCTGGAACCCGAATGGACGAGAGATGTTGATCTATGATTTGCTTGGTGGATCTTTACCATTGAAAATTTACCTGTCTGTTCCCACAGTCTGAGCCCAAAATTTGTTTCTCTGGATTGTTGCGTCGTCTACACGAGCATTCCCTGTACATACAAAAATGCTTGGGAAAACCTATGGTGAGCTCGATCCACGGAAAACATGATGACAAGTAATTTGAACCAAACACGACGTATATTTCATCCTTCAAGAAAGACAGAAAATGAAATGCGCAAAGACTCAAACAGGAAAGAAGAAAACAAGAACCAAATCACTCAATAAGGGGAAAATGACTTAACCAACAAGAAAAAGGAAAAAGTTGATGAAGGCATATGGAAAAGAGAGGAGAGGCAGGGGATGCAGACCTAGGTTACAAAAACAACAATGCTCGTCGAAAACATTAGTCAATGAACAAAAACTAGTCGAATATGTAGTCAAAAACTCCAGTCCACTGCCATCTTTGGTCGAACCTCAATCTACCAGTATCCCAGTCTAACTCCAGTCAATTGTTATGTCGATTCAATCCTTAGTAGACCACTTCCAAGGCAATCAGTAATGAAGAGGAGTGTTACATGACTATATAGCTAATGATATATGAAAATACGATGTCCTCAAATATCTATTTAGATTCTCCCATGACAATTCATCAATCGAGCCAAGTCTATCCTGGTAGTCAGTAGTTTTGTGTTTCACGTCTATTCTGCAAAGATATGAAAGCATAATTGCCATTCCATTGATTTGCATGGTGATGATGATGACAGTGAATATAATTTTGTGTTGGATAATCAAATGAAGTTGGCTCAGGGTCTAATTCACTTACAGGAGTAGAACAACCCGACATATCAACAACAATGTCATTACCAATAATATTTTCAAATTTTTGAATGTTAGGATCAACCAACTCATSAATCTATTCAACAATAGGTTTCTCTTATAGAAAACTATTCTAAACTCCACTTGCAACAAATAAAACTTCCCTGGTTGCAACAAGGCTAGATGTAGGTAGGGAGGCAACAACAACATCATATCCAAGACATGTTSTTGGTGACTTCATATCAGGTGTRATAGGAAGAACAATACCCTGTTCATTCTTCTTGAGTCCTCCTCCAGTATATCCCATCTTGYTKAGTAGTCAAGATCCAATACATGTAGTGTGTTTTTCAAAGATGGGAGAAACAACACAATCATYAGTRATMTTCTTACAAAAAAATGGACTACAATCAAAAGTAGCAAGGGTGGAAGGAAGAATAGGTGGGCATAACATTTTAATAACAATAGTTTTCTTCTCARCATTCTATAATCAACGAACTTCATCTTCAAGGTTCTATTTGTAGTTCTRCAAGACTTGAAGAGACACRTCCTTCTCATTCAATTGCAGCAATAAGGAATCATAATATTCTTTCAAAATATCATATTCATCAAACATATAATTGTTATCTTCTTGAAGAGGAGCATCTTCTTCACGAATCTCATCAATAGTGGCYTGCAAATGGGTAACTTCATTTGCTAGATAGGAATTGGATTCTTCCAGTTTKAAAATGTTTGTCTTTAAGAAAAAAAWTTCTATATGAGAAAGAGTTTTCACTTCTTTTTYAATATTATTGACAAGATCTTATTTATTTCCAAATTCATCTACCAGATCCTAGAAAAYAGTCTCCATTGTTCATTCTAGGTAAAACAATTTCCTAGATTTCTYATCAGACTACATAAAAAGGCTAGTTTGAAAGAGGGAAACCTCATATTCTAGCTGGGTATGGGTTGTCTTGAGTTAATTCTTCAATCATCGATTCTCATTTTGCAACTGGGAAACAACACTCTACAAATCAATGACCTCTATATGAAGTCGATTATGAGATTCTGCCAAGGCAATGACCTTTTTCTCACAAATTTCCTACAATCTATGAAGCACCAAGATTTCATCTTCATCAAGCATGCCCATCGTCGATAAAGGACAATATCCAAGGCACCAAATTTTCAAGTGATGGTTTGAAAATAAAATGGGTTGACGAGAATTTGAACACAAACAAAAGTCACCAATCAACTAAAAATGAAGTTAATCTTCTAGTATTCTTCCTCTAATAAGTAATCAACCCAAAGCCAATGTAAGAGGTAGCAGTCAATTATGCATTGTATGTATATAATACTAGTTAGCAATTTTTGCAAGTACTAGTCGATTTATTTGCGGGTACTAGGTCATCCAAGCTATAACAAAATTCAACCATAAATCTGAAAAACCAATGCAAAGGTACCAGTTGATCATGGCCACACCAAGAAGCCACTAGTTGATGGATGTCCATGAAATTCATACTTGTCATGCTCATGATATCGGTAACTCAGCTAGGATACTCATGAGATCTATGGAATCCAAGTGATGCATGCAATTGACTCAAAACTGGTATAGTTGGATCAGTCAAGAAAAAGGAAATTGACAATCGACTCTAGGTTGAGATGAAAGAAGATTCGAGAGGGGAACTCCAATCAGTCGAGTCACAAATTGAATGCTTTGTTGGTCATATACTTTTCCTCCAAACAACAATAAAATTTGTGGTACACCAATAGGATATTTGGTTAATTCAACCATGCACATGCATCGAGATTTGATCGAGCATATGATTCAATCGAACCCTCCTCCACCATTCGGGTCAAGACTCATTCGACGAGCATGAAAAAAATTCACAAATTCGTTCCCAACAATGGTGTATGCAAATCGACGGTGCTTTGCAATATTCAATAAGGATCAATCCATAATGGATTCCCACTATCTCATTCTCATAGGAGTCTTCTCTATGAACCCGAGATAACAAACCAACATCTCTAATACCATGTTGGGATAGGTAGATAACCACAGATGTAACGTTCCCCGACCATCTCTCGGTTGAGTGCGCTACACGAGGGAACTCTTTCTGTTCTCTCTCTATGGAACATACTATAACATGCTCAGTATTCAACTGAGCTATGCCACATAATTCTACAAATACATGTATATACACACAAGAATATATACATATCGAACTGCATGCAATAAAACATACATACACGCAGAACTCTTGCGAAAACTTTATCAATAAAACATAACAGACAATTACTTTATATAATACACGAATTCATGCTTAAACCATAATAAACAAATACATGCAACATATACAAGAATTGCCCATAAACATACAGACAATTATAATCACCCATATGATAAACCTGTAGAATTATCACATAAATAACAATGCAGCATGTAAATTTATCACACAATTGGTACTTATCTTGATAAGAATGTCACCAGCTGCATGCAGACCGTCCACGAACCTCCCAGCCTTAGACTACACTGTTCATCACTCTCAACAACGAGTTACCCCCGAGCTGGGACTAAAATCCACCCGAGTAAGGGATTCCTAACCAAGCTAAAGGTTCATAGACAACAAGAAAGACTATGTCTCAAGTGCTCACTCAACTAACAACCTACAGCCTCTCATTCCCCACATGCCTATCCCACCCAAGGAAGTGTGCCCCTTCTCTACTCAACAGTCCTTCGGCTACCCCACTTCCCTTCCAGGGCTTTAGAAACATGCCGGATAGGAAGTCTCTGAGCACTATAGCTGCAGTTTAGCACCTTTAGGAAATCGATCCCCAACAATTTTCTCACTCAAAGAATTGCTCACGGGCCTGACAACCTGCTTCTTCAATATCCCACGAGCTTGAAAACCCGCTTCTTCAATCCTGCTCCCAAGCTAACTAGGTACACAAACAGTAAAATGGAAATGGAAACAGGATCAGGAACAGTGAAAAATGAATGTCTGAAGGGTAACTAACTACGTGAGTGGAAAATGATCATGGAGTCATGGTTGAATGATCGAAGGAATCATGGAAGAGATGATGGTAACAATGATCGTCTGAATGATGGAAGTCCCCCTAAATGAACTAAGTCTCGACAATATGTATGCATGTCCCCAACTTGACACTTGTCATTTTGGGAGCTACTTTGGTCCACTTATCCCCAACTTTGGAACTTAGGATAAAATAATTATCCATACTTTATGTTTTAGGAAATATTAATATAATATTCCTTTTTGGCTTAAGCTCTTTGGCTTAGCCCTTTCCTTAACTTTTGGCCCTCCCTTTCCCTAATTGGTGGAATTCAGTCCCCCATCTCTTTTATTGTGGTCGGTCTGCGCACAATGATGTATTTTATATTAATCACGAAACATATACAAAATAGGCACACTAGCCTTTAACATCTAGGCGCTCTAGCCTAATTCCAAAACATAAGCATCCCCGCTTATAATAACTAGCTAACCAGCCTATAACATATATCATATACAGAAAGGCTTGTTGACCTCAATATTGTGTGCACTTTAGTTACTACGCGTGGTATCCGAGAATGAATATTGTGCGTACTTTAGTTACTGCGCGCGGTATCTAGAAATGAATATTGTGCGTACTTTAGTTACCTCGCGTGGTATCTGAAATTGTGTACACTACATCATTTTACTGTGCAGCACATGCACGCACTATGCCATGAAAGGTGCATCAGAAAATGATGTCAAAATAGCTCACCGGCTTAAGTATACTTGCATTACATTTACAATTGGGTTCTTCCGAGGGATATTACAATCCCCTCCCCTTATTTATGCACTGTCCTCAGTGCATCATGTACCCATATACAACAAAATTTTCAAAAATTCTCAAAAAGATGTAGGTATTATGCCCGCATTACATCCTCATGCTTCCAAGTAGTGTCCTCAAGACCGTACCAGGTCCATTGGACCTTTATAAACCCTATGGCTTGATTCCGAAGCTGTTTGATTTTCCAGTCTAGAATGCGCACCAGATGCACTTGGAAAGTGCCTTCTTGCTCCACATGAATAACATTCCAATTAATAACATGATTAGCACCGGGTATATATTTCTTTAGTAATGATACATGGAATACATTATGAATAGACATAGATGCAGGCAATGCAATCATATAAGGAACTGAACCAATCCTCTCTAGGATTTCAAATGATCCACAAAATCTGAATGCCAACTTGGCGCAGCTTCCCAGCTTCAGGGAACTCTTGTTAGCTTTTAATTTCAATAAAACATGATCACCCACTTTGAACTCTCTCTGGTTTCTATTCTTATCGGCATAACTTTTCTGCCTGTCTTGGGAAGCTTTCAAATTCTGCTTAATTTTTATCATTTGGTCCTCCATCTCCTTGAGAAATTCTGGCCCAATTACCATCCTATCAGCTGGATTATCCCAGCTTACCGGAGTATTTCACTTTCTGTCATAAAGTGCTTCAAATGGGCTCATCTTCAACGATTCTTGATACCCATTTTTGTAAGTGAATTCTACCAAGTGCAGGTGGTCTTCCCATTTCGATGGTTTGTCCATCACATACATTCTCAGTATGTCTTCTATCACTCTGTTCACCCTCTCTATCTATCCATCAGACTCAGGATGATAAGTTGTACTAAAGTTCAGATTCATTCCGAATCCTTTCTAGAAATTTGAGGTGAATTTAGGGTCTCTTTCGGACACAATTGTCTTAGGAATTACGTGCAATCGTGCTACCTCCATAAAAATATCAGCAACATCTGCTGCCTTGTGAGTAGTTTTCAATGGAATAAAATGGGAAGATTTTGTAAGCTTGTCCACCACCACCATGATCGAATCATGCAGCTTTCCTGTTTTGGGCAATCCCGTAATAAAATCCATTGTCACTACTTCCCACTTCCATTCAGGAATGGGCAAAGGTTGCAGCAACCCTGTTGGGTGCCTATGCTCAGCTTTAACTTTCTGGCATTCCATACATCTAGCGATGTATTCAACGATCTCTCTCTTCATACCTAGCCAAAAGTATTGGTTCTTGACCGCTGCCACGGTTTTCTGATATCCAGGGTGCCCTACATAAGGAACATTATGCATCTAATGCAAAATCATACATTTCAAGTCCTGGACATTTGGTATAAAAATTATGTTCTTGTGCAACAGTATTCCATCTATTCAAAAATTATAACTATCCATCTTCTGTGGCATCTTACCTTGCTGTAGCTTTGCTACCAATTCTCTGTACTGCAGGTCTTCATTTGCAGCCTCCAGAATTTTTCTTTTAATATATGTCTGATACATGTTAATGGTTGTAGCATATAGTTCCTGCACCCTCTTGCTGAGTGTATCAGCCACTTTATTTTCTTTCCCTTTGATATGATTTATATCAAAGTCATATTTGTAACACACCCACTACAGAATTTGAAATTTTTCGGCCTTTTTCTTCTTTTCTCGGGGGAATGGAATTCCCCAAATCCCTACGGGGCCTGATATAGACCCTGCCATCCCTTATCCGTACTCATATGATCGATGACTATGACCACAAGCCTTATCGGAGAGGTGCTCGTCGGCTTTCGCGATTCGGGAAATCGCGATGCATGTATTTCCCTTTCTCTCTTGTCTTTCAAAGGGTCGAAACCCGAAACGGATCTAACCGCTTAATGAGATTAACAACAACCTAGGTTAAGTCTGGGTACTCTACCCTTCGGGATTTTGCATACCAGAATTTCGGGAGGTGCGATGACAGGAGGTCTCACGCTTGGGTCTCCCAGGAGCCAGAACTCTGAAATCTGCATATCCTATATATATATATATATATATATATATATATATATATCTTACTCAGCTTATTTCGGGATTTCACCCATTTTTTTTTTTACAGAATAAAACGTCAAGGGGTTCATGCCCTTCGGTACTCTGGGAGCCGAAACACCGAAGTACCAGATTTATACGTGCTAGGTCATCTCAGAACTTTCCCCATCAGGACTTCGCATCTAGTAGGTACATGGAACAAAAACTGTTCTTTGGGGTCTTGGGTACTGAAACACCCAAAACACCCAAGGCTATACGTACTCAGCCATTTCTTCATTTCGCCTATCGGGATTTCAGGATTGGTGCGTACAAGGGAAACTTACCCTTGTGTCTTTCGGGTACCGAAACGTCGATCCAATTCACACTATGCCTTATCGGGATTTTGCAAGTCGAGACTTCGTGATACACAAGGACGAAGAGTCAGATTCTTCGATTTCCCGAGTATTGAAAAGCCGATACACCCATTTGTCATATCCTCGACCAAAATTCAGGGTTTCATGGATTGGAGATTCACGATGTGCATAGATAGGAGGTCTCACATCTAGATCTTCCAGGAGCAGAAACTCCGAAGTACCAACTCTTAACCTGTGCATCTATTTCGCGGGTCAAGGATTTGGGACTTGTGAGTACAAGGAACTCGCCTCTAGGTATCTCGAGTACTGAAACTTCGAGATATTATAACTTCTCCATATTATTACCATTTCGGGATTTCACAAGTCAAGGTTTCGGGACTTGCGAGTGCAAGGGAATATGCCCTTAGGTATTTCAGGTACCGAAACACTGAAATGTCCTAACTTATTCATACGTCGTCATTTCGGGTTTTCGTGAATCAGGGTTTCGGGACTTGTGAGTACAAGGGAACTCGCACTTAGGTACCTCGGGTGCCAAAACGCCGAAATGTCCTAAGTCTAAGAGGACTATTCTCTCTCGTGCAAGGTTTTTTCAGACTTATGCCATAAAATCCTCCGACAGATTCTTGGGTAAACTTTAAAAAGGGTGTGCCTGTGGGAAGATCTATCCAGGGCATTACTTGAGATAAAATAAGGGAATAGATTTCCCGAGAATAGACTTGAATACTGAATCCGTTCAAAATATACATATAAATATATAAATACAAATATATACGTAAGTCATATGTGGTCTTTCCAATATAAGCATGTAGCCACCATTTCTGATCAAACACCATACAGACAGTCTTATACGGAAATCATTCTTAATTTCACAAACCATGAGCATACATGTCAGAATATTTAAATTCAAGATACAAAATATAACACTTATAAAAAAAACACCAGGTGTGATGCAACTGTTGAGAGGGTGCTCGTTTCCACCCAACTGTAGGCTCAGCGACTCTGAATGGATTTACCACTAGCCACCCTCAAGCTTAGACCACGATGATGTGAGACTAAGTCTCTATTCGTCAGAAGTTGAGAACAAAGGTTACTCTCCTCCTTCTCTGCTTATCAATCACTCTATATATTTTTTTTCCAGAGTCCTTCCGATTTCTCCCCTCTTGCAATCTCTTTCGCGACTGACTCCCTCCCACACCTCTTTCCTGCCTTTTCTTTTCTGGCGAGGTTGTGTGTGGCACGAACTTCCCCGCGGTGGTCAGGTATGAGGCTTCCATGGATGGGTGGTTCATCCCCATCCCTCATTAACTGATGAGGAGCCTCTTCACCTACCAACCTGGTGAGTAATTCATTTCGGGGCCAGCGAGCCGCTCTTGGTTCTCCGGCCAGTGAAGACCAAATACGGTTTGGTTCAGTGGAAGTTAATGCCACCATTCCAGGTGCCTTCCACCACCTTTCTTCAGCCATCATGGTCTCTTTTTTTCAGCACATCCCCCTCTCAGCAGTCATATATATTCATAACATTATTTACATTCATTGACCTTTTACTAAGGTCCATTCAAATCACACATTCACATCTTTGAGTTTGCCATAGTTCTTGGCCAATATAGTTATTTTTACAGACCGGGGGAAACAGGGTGTTACAACTCCCTCCCCCTTAAAGGAATATCATCCTCGATGTTCTATCTATCAATATGACATGTATGTACAGAGGTAAAGAAAATCGGATATGTATGTTTCATGGCATCCTCCATTTCCCATGTAGCCTCATCTGGGCCAAAATGTATCCACTGCGCCTTGACCTATGCAATGGTTTTGTTCCAGAGTGGGGTTTCTTTTCTATGCGGTATGCATTGAGGTTCTGGTAGTCATTCTCCCTCCAGTTCCACCTGGATCATAGACCAGTCAATTATATGATTAAAATCATGTACATATTTCTTCAATAATGAAACATGGAAAACATTATGTTCTTTTACTGTGGGAGGAAGTGCTAGCATATAGGCTACAGGTCCCACTCTATCTAGAACCTCAAAGGTTCCACAATACTGAGGTGCCAACTTGGCACAAGCTCCCATTTTCAGAGAACTCTTTCTGGGTCTAACTCTGAGATATACATGGTCTCCCATCTTGAACTCTCTTGGGGTTCTCTTTTGATCAACGTAGCTTTTCTGTCGGTCCTGAGCGACCTTCAGGTTTTGTTTTATCTGAGTCACTTGTTGTTCCATTTCTTACAACATGTCGGGTCCAAAAGAAATTTTGTTTATGGGATTACTCCAGCTGACACGAGTTTTGCACAGCCTACCATAGAGGACTTTGAAGGGACTCATCTTTAAGGATTCTTGGTAGCCGTTGTTGTAGGCGAATTCCACCAGTGGCA
>JZKD02S1608125.1:13043-27899 GCA_000966675.3 Picea glauca | reverse complement strand
TCTAGAAGCGGAAGCTTCTATTAGGTCTTCTTACATCCGCCTTATTCTATTTTATTGAAAGGCCTTATTAATATTGACCTTTATTACATCTGAATATATTTCTCTACCTATGTGTAGGTTAGGACCCTAACATGTTCGTCCCCTTAAAAACAACCTTGTCCTCAAGGCTTGAGATGTGGAAACTGCTGCAGAATGGTAGTTGGTTCCCAAGTGGCATATGTTAGAGTTGTATCTTTCCACTAGACTAGCACTTCCTTGATGGTTCTGTGACGCAGGAGACACTCATGCTGGTCCAAAACTGCTTCTGGATGTAGCCAAATGGGTCCTTCTTCAGCTAACTCGGGAAGGTTGGTTTGAATTTGGCACCTAGTTCCAATCACCTTCTTTAAGCATGAAACATGAAAAACAGGATGTAGCTTCGAATGACTGGGAAGAGCTAATTGATAAGCGACTTGTCCCACACACTTGAGAATTGTATAAGGACCATAAAATTTGGGCGCTAGCTTCTGACAATGCTCAACCTTGAGGGAAGTTTGCTTGTAAGGTTGCAGTCGCAGAATCACCTGATCCCCTTCTGCAAATTGATGTTCAGAGTGACCTTGATCTGCTTGTTGCTTCATGTGATTTTGTTCCATGACCAAGTTCTCTTTGAGGGTATGGAGAATAGCCTCTCGAACTATAAGTGTTTGGTCAACCACCTAGACCTTCGAGGTACCCGGTAAGTATGATAGAAATGAAGGTGGCTTCTGTCCATATACTGCTTCAAAAGGAGTCATGCGTGTAGTTGTATGGTAGGAAGTGTTGTACCACCATTCAGCTAGGGGTAACCATTGAGCCCACTGATTTTTCTTTTTAGAGGCAAAACACCTCAGATATGTTTCCAAACACTTGTTGACAACTTCCATTTTACCATCAGTCTGGAGATGATAAGGTGTGCTGAGATGCAATTGGGTGCCCTGTAGCTTGAACAGTTCTTGCCAAAAATTGCTTGTGAAAATTGGGTCACGATCAGAAACAATAGAGTGCGGCATGACATGAAGCTTGAATACCTAGTCCATGAAAATTTGAGCCTCCATGGATGCAGTAAATGGGTGTTGAAGAGCGCAGAAATGAGCATACTTGGAAAGGCGATCAACAACCACCATTATGACTGATTTATTTCCCAATTTGGGTAAGCCAACAATAAAGTCCATAGAGATATCCTTCCAAATAGCAATTGGAATCGAAAGTGGTTGTAGTGTGCCTGGAGATTTGACTGTTTCTCCCTTGTTGCATTGACACACATCACATTCAACGACAAAATTATGGATGTCCTGTTTCATACCATCCCAGATAAAAGAACGTTTGACCCTGTCATAGGTTTTGGTGAACCCGGAGTGCCCCGTTGTGGGTGTAGCATGAAGCTCAGAAAGTGCCATGGATTTAAGCTTTGATTGTTTATTTAAATACAAACGACCTTTGTATCGAAGCTCATCCTGGAGCCAAGAGAACCCTGGGGGAGCTGGAGCATTGGACTGCAATTTCTGGATCAGATGCGAACTTTTGACATCTTGTAGCCATTCCTGGCGAACGGCTTGGAGCCAATCTAGTACAATGAAGGAAAGAGAAAAAGGGATCCTTCTTCTTCATATTTTCGGGAAAGTGCATCTGCCACCACATTTTCTTTTCCTTTCTTGTAAATGATCTCATAATCATATCCAAAGAGCTTAGTCACCCATTTTTGTTGCTCCGGGGAGGAAATGCATTGTTCCATAAAATACTTGAGGCTTTGATGGTCTGTCTTAATTTGGAAATGTTTCCCCAAGAGATAAGGGCGCCACAAATCAAAGGCATGCAGAATAGCCAACATTTCCTTTTCATAGATGGGTTTGCCTAGATTCCTTTAAGATAGTTGCTTGTTGGTAAAGGCCAAAGGTCAACCCTCTTGCATAAGGACAACACCAATTCCTTTCCCTAAGGCATCACATTCCAACACAAAGGTCTTTGTGAAATAAGGAAGGGCCAGAACCGGAGTTGTGCACATGGCCATCTTCAAGGTTTGAAAATCTTGAGCAACGGCTGGAATCCAAGTGAAAGAGTTCTTTTTGAGGAGAGTAGTGAGAGGTGCTACAATATTTCCATAATTCTTAACAAACTTGCGATAATACCCTATTAAGCCCAGAAATCCACACAAGCTTTTGAGAGTCTTTGGGTGCGGCCAGTCTTGCATAGCTTCAATCTTTTTCGGATCCACCTTGACGCCATCCTTTCCAACCAGATGACCCAAGTATTCTACTTCTGAGGCACCAAAAGCGCATTTAGATTGTTTCAGGAAAAGTTGGTGCTGAGAGAGTAGATGGAGAGCTCGATCCACATGAGTAAGATGGTTTGTCTAGGTTTTTCTATAGATGAGGATATCATCAAAGAAAACTAAGACAAAATGATGGAGAAAGGGATGGAAGACATGATTCATGAGGCTTTCGAAGGTGGAGGGGGCATTACACAAGCCAAAGGGCATGACCAAAAAATCATAGTGGCCCTCATGAGTTCGAAAGGCAGTCTTGGGAATGTCTACCTCTTTCATACGTATATGGTGATAGCCCAAGCAAAGATCAAGTTTAGTAAAGAATTGGGTGCCACTCAATTCATCCAGGAGGTCATCAATGACAGGAATGGGAATTTTTTCTTTAATGGTCAGTTTGTTGAGGGCACAGAAGTCAGGACACATTCGCCAAGAACCTTCTTTCTTTAGGACCATGACTACAGGAGAAGAGTAAGGGCTTGTAATAGGGCAGATAACACCTGCATTAAGGAGTTCCTGGACCATTTTCTCAATTTCATTTTTTTGTGAAAAGGGGTGGCGATACAGATGGATATTGGGAGGAAGGCTTCCGGGTACAAAGGGAATGGAATGATCATGAACAGAACGGGAAGGAAGGAGTCCTTGGGGAGTGGAAAGTACCATTTTATGTTTAGAAAAGAGGGCTTGGACGTCTTGCGGCACCGAGGGTGTCTCTGTTGCTTGTATGACATGGAGTTGGGCAATGACACCAGAATGACCTTTTTTGAGCAACTTTTCCATGCGATGGGAACTACTGATCTTAGGGGAACCAGTGGTGATGCCTTGGAATTTATATTGGTGGCCTTCTTGGTTGAATTGCATGGTTAATTCCTTAAAATCCATGAGAATGGGACCCAAAGTCCTTAGCCAGTCTGCACCCAACACAATGTCACAACCACCCATGTCGATAGAAAACATATGGGATTTTAGGTGGTAGTCACCAATTTGGAGACGCACATTTTCACAGCGCCCTCCACATTTCATGGAACCACCATTGGCAATCATGATTTAGAAATTGTTGACGGCATGGATGTATCAATGAGTTTCTTGGGCAATGCGGCGATGAATAAAATTATGGGTGCTTCCACTATCAACCAGAATGATGACCTTCTAATGCCTGATGTAACCGATTAACTTGAGGGTTTGGGGAGCGGAGAAGCCAGTGAGAGCATTGAGGGAAATGACTAGTTCTACTTCGGGAGGGTCTGAGGGAGGGGTTATGTCAGTGATTTCAGGTGACTCAAACACAAGGGGATTTTCAACATCCTCTTCCGAAATATCCTCAGAGTTGGCCATAAAAAGATTTTGTTACTTACACTTGTGGCCCGAAAAATATTTGTCACCACAATTATAACAAAGGCCTTTGATTTGGCGTTCATCCATTTCAGCCTTGGTCAATTTTTGGATCTTTAGTGGGGCGGAGGGAGTAGTGGGATTTACGAGTTTAGGGCGAGGGATAGAGGAGGGTTTTCAGTTTTGAGAAGATACAACCTGGTGTCTTCTTTATCTCTTTTAGTATCCTCCACCCAACTCGTAGGTCGATCCATGAGGACATGGGCCCAAATCTCATCTTTGAGGCCACTAATAAAACACTCTAAAAAAAAAGCATCAGTCATGCCCTCTATTCAAAAATCCAGGCACTCAAAGGCAGCTATAAAGTCTTCCACTATTCCTGATTGTTTCAACTTTGTCAAATGGCCCAAATGGTTGGTGTCAGTGTCAAAGTGTTCATAAAGCTCAGTCAAAAATTGTGTCCCAGCAATATACCCTTGACGAGAAGTTTTTCTCCATTGCCAACGTTCTTGATCTAGATAGAGAACACCATACTGGAGTTTGGCCAAGTCATCTATAATGTCATATGAAGAGAAATAATTTTCCATTTAGGTTACCTAACCAGTGGGGTCCGAGCCATCAAATTTGGTCACATCCACCCACGGAAGGCATAGGTCACATTGAAAGTGATGGTGCTGAAAGCTATGGAATGGGAGGAATGTTCACCTTCAGTCTTTGGAGGTGTATTAGAGAAAGGGTCATCTATAGGGATCTTCAGTTTGGTGCAGAGTGATGAAAAGATAGATTCAAGTTAGGTGGTCAATTCTTGTTTGACTTCCTCCATTGAGGACTGCATGGTTGTATTTATGGTTGTATGGATGGCTGTATCGATGGAGGCAACATTGGCACTAAGTTGTTTCACTTCTTTTTGGGTCTCGAGGAGAACATATTGCAAGGTATTGAAGCAAGCTTCCAAGTGTTGGCCACGGGTATGGGCCATGAGGATGGGGGAACTGAAAAGGGGTAGGCAAGGTAAAAAATTTGGCCGAAAAATGATATGGATGAATGTGATAAGGGTGAAGAGATGAATCCAATGGAATAGGTCTCAAATAAGGGTGAAAAAATTTCCACCTGCAGAGTTATACTCCGGTCTGAAGAATACTGCAGAGATAAAATCCCTAAATGCTTAACCATGAAGAAAAGTGTAGTGATTTGGCAACCCGAACATAGTTGCGTGGCAACAGATCTTGGTTGTTTTAATTTGTTTATGTTTATGTCCCCCAAGGGTTAGGTATTCAAGGGTTCTACAGACAAGGGTTTGCCCTGTGTTATAGCTCTCTGATATACGTACAGGGTCCAACAGTAGTACTCAACCCAATATCTCAGGGCACTAACTAAGGAGGATAGACCGTACCCTTAGCCGTACTACCCAAATACCTAGGTACTAGAGAGTATATTCCCGAGTGTTGTTCTCGATGGAACTATAGCAGTCAGGCGGCCGATTGGTTTATCTAAAGAGGGCTTCAGGAAATCTAGGTCGATCCGTACACAGGTGTTGTCTGATGCGCTACCACTCGAAGGGGTACCAACAGGGGTTACAAGGGTGGCCAACAGATGTGTTCTTAAGAACCACTTGTATTTCCTGCGTGTATGAATCCCTCAACCACGGGTTTATGTGCATAACGATAGATCTCTGTGGCTTAAAGACGTCAGAATACGTCTCTACCCTGAAAAAGAAATCGCACAATTTCTACCAAGGAAAGTGCTCTGATACCACTTGTAATATACCAGATATAAAAAGTATGCAGAACATAAATAAAATGCTAGAAATGGCAGAATAACAGTAATATAACCAGCATAATCTCCACATTAACACAGAAATGATTCAAGAACAATAACAAAAATAACACTTTGATTCAGAAAGCAATGTTCACAGGCCTCTTCGAGGGGGCAACCTCTAGTCGAGCAGTGCTCTATTACAATAATCTCCAAGCTAGGGTTCTCATAGCCTTGACTCCTATTTATACTAAATATGTCTATCAAAAGAAGCATCTAGAGGAATATCCTTCTAGAAGTGGAAGCTTCTATTAGGTCTTCTTACATCTGCTTTATTCTATTTTATTGAAAGGCCTTATTAATATTGACCTTTATTACATCAAAATATATTGTTCTACCTATGTGCGGGTTAGGACCCTAACAGTACAACTGATCTAGGTCTTCTCCTTCCATGTTATTGTCTGTTGGTTCTATGTACCTGGGTCCTACATATGGTTCCAAAGTTTGAACTACCTTGATTCCCTTAGCTTCAAAAGTTATGATGTCTTTATTTAAGTCAATTACTGCATAATTGTCGTAGGCCCAATCGATGCCAAGTAGTTCAGGGTAGGGGTCCTTGTCTCCCATGATCTCAATGAATTCAAAGTTAGCCACTATTTTTACTCCTGCTACATCGATTTTTGCGTTCTCCAGTCTTCCTATCGGAAAGATACAGTATTGGTTTTCCATTCTAAACTAAATTGGGGAATATGTCAGTCTCAGTTTTCCCAAAGCTTCCCTGGTCTACTCGGGTAGAATGTTCACATCTGACCCTAGGTCCAACATGATGTCTTTAATTTCGAAGTCATCTAAATGGGCTACCAGTCGGAATTATTTTCCAGTTCTCACTTTTCTTTATTGGACTCTCTGAGTACTCTTCTCAAGAAGGTTAACCCGAATCCTTTCTTCTAAGGTTTCTTCATTCCCTAACACTAGGTACAACACATTGTGTAACTTCTCTGTCAGTTGATCATTCCCCAGAATGTTAGAGAATAGTTGAAACCAAAGATCAACTGTGTTTTGAGGTTGCTCAGGTTGTCTTGGTATGCCTACAGAGTTTCTGGGTGCAGGGGGTGAAGTAAGGACTTGTGCTACTTTAGGATATACAACCGGCTGAGGGGGATTCTCTTGCATTTCACAACTAGGAATATTCTAGAATACTTCTATGGCATCTTTAAAGAACATTTTTGCTTTAGGGGATCACATCTGTCTCCTTTAGGTGCTTCTTTCTGAATCTAAGGTGGAGTATCAACATCATCTCCTTTCTTCGCTCCTCCTTGAGTGACAATGTTAAGGTTTGGCAATTGTTCCTTAGAAATTCTCTTGATCTCTGAAATGATAAGGTTAGTTCCTCTTTGTCGTGCTCTATCCTCCCATTTTGCAATTAGCTCTAGGCAGTCTTCAGTTGCATGTCCGTTGGTTCTGTAGTGAGAGCACCATGGTCACCTTGGATGAGGGCAATCTCCAGCCAAGTGGCTATGTTCATCATAGTTGTAACATCTGCTTGGTCCTCTTCCGCCAATTCTTCCTCCTTTGAAATATCCTCCAGCTCCACCTCCTCGACCTCATCCTGGTCCCTGGGGGTTTTCATTTACCCTGAATGTTGTTCACTCTAGCCTGTCCACAAGTGCATCCAATGCTCTACATTGATTGGTAGTATGCGTGGTAGATGCGTAGAACTCACAGTGGAATGTGTTTGGTACTGTCGAATATTTATGCATGATCGGGCACTATCTTGGTCCATGCCCATGGATTCGACAGATCTCACAATATTTCATTGTTGGTGTTTCTTGGCCTCCTGGGAAAGCATGATATGGGGTGGGATGATGGAATGGTGGTTTTGTCGATACTTGCGCAACTCCTCCCGTGGGTCCTGGTGGGGTTTCCATCATATTCTGAGGAGGTCCCAACCATCTCACTCGTGGACATTCATTTGCCAAATGACCTTCCATATAACATCCAGTGCACCAAACATGTGGTCATATTGGTCTAGGTATCATCATCTCTTGAATATTTTCTGTAAGCGCTAATATATGCCCTTGTAGTTGTGCTAGATTCACATCTACTGGGGGTCAGGTTACTCTCAAGCTCCTAGGGTATCCCGCCATGGCTTCAATCTTCATCGATTATTCCAAGGCGTCTGTTAACGTGGCTATCCGTTGTTGCGTTAGTGGAATCCAAGTCAGAGGTAGCAGCCCGAATGTACCACTCCCTTTGATGTTAGTCGTGGATTGGATGTGCCAACCTCCCTATGGCATCATTGAACTTCTGGCTGTACTCCCAGGCTGATTCGCCTTCCCTCTGTTGGATCTCACGCAACTCAGACAAAGCTTGTTGTTCTGACTGAGGCAATTTGAACTCTGCTATGAACCTCATTCGTACTTGGCCAAGGGTAAACACTTGACCTTGCATCCCTAGCACTCCTGGTTCAATGATCTTCATGTACCACTTGAGAGCACGACCTCTCAAGGTAGTCTATAACTCGACTAGATTATTCACATCTGGAGTCCCTCTGGATCTCCAAATTGCTTCGCACACGAACCAGTGTTGTTCAACGTCTTCATCTCCCTTACCCTAAAATTCAAGGTATCGTGCAATCGAACCTCCTACATGGCTGGCCATTGTTGATCCCATTGTTCATATCAATATGAACCCTAACAATCCTGCTTGCAATCTACCAGGAGATCCCAATATCCTCCCTGTACTCGCACTTCCTGGTTGTGACTGGTTAACTAATTGTACTGGAATAACACTTGCATGAGAAGGTAGTATCAAACTTACTACTTGTATAGAAGGAACTTGGGGTATGGGTGATCCGGGGCTGGAACCACTAGCTTCGGGGCAGTTTTCTTTGATCTGGGGGGTCTCGTTAGCTTCCACTAGGGAGATCTCTTCGGTTGGAATCCCGATCTCTCCTATTATAGGGGTTGAATCTTCTCTTTCTCCTCCAAGATTCGTGTCGACTTCCTCCTCTCTTACATCCGCGCTTTCTCCTTCTCGTCCCGCCTCCTGGGGACTTCTTGCTCTCTTTGCTTCTCTCTCATTTAATCTTTGACTCGCCAGTCGTTCCTGTCTTCTCATCCTCTACAGTTCTTCCATCTATCTTTCCTCTATTTCTCCCGATCCTCCTTCTTTCCTCAACTTTTCAGATTGTCTTGTAGCTTTCTTGATCTTACCGCGCCACCATTTCTCAACTATGGCGGCTCTCTTCAAGGCTCTCTCATCTCTTGAATCCATTTCTTATTGTTTCCCCCCCATTTGTCAAAGAACCCTTCCCCTTTCTCATGCCATGACTTTCACCCCATCTCGCCCTACCCCAAGCGAGGGTGTTTATGCTGCCATCTAGGTCAAGGACATAATCAACATCCCTTCCTCCACCAAGAAAGCTTTAATCCACATGGGGATTTCTCTTAACAGTCTTCCCCTTGCACCTTTCTTGAAAATTTCCTCTGCCCACGAGAAAGACTAGTTGTTCTCAGCGACAAATTCAATTATATATCCCTCTAGCGTGGTGCTAACCCAAAAATCCACAGCTCGTGTGACTGGGCAATCCAACCTCTGGAGTGTTGCTAACTTGTCGGTATCCCACGCACAGATCTTCTTGACCCATCCCTAGAACTCTGGAGCTTCTTGGAGCCTCTTGATCTAGTGAAAAAATTCTTCCAGGAATTTAACCCATAAAATCTCGTACTGGTCACTCGATCTTTCTAAGTAAAAGATTTCTTCACACGTGCTTCCCACTAATTTCCTCCTTAGCTATGCTTCTTTCCATATGAAGGCATTACAGTTCCTTTCCCACCATTGATCAATGCCAGATCTATGGATCAACGGTAGCATTCTTCCTACAGGTTCCCTTTTTATACGGGTCACAGCATCAGAACCATTTTGTTGGCGCGAATTTGATCAAACCAGGGTCCTTCTTAGGTTACCAACAAAAGGTACCGTGTAGTATAGAGCATTGGCATTTTCATCTCCTCCAAAGAGAAGAAGTCTCACCCGAAGCATTGATGAGATAGATAGATAGGGAAGGCTAGGGAAAAGACTAAAGAGGATCCATAGATCATTTGGAACTCATTCTTGTTCTTGCGCAAGAGACAACATCAGATCTGAAACATCTAACTGCAAGAATTGAACCTACTTACGTTGCGAGCAGTGATTAAACATGGAACCATTAAACAGAACTCATAAACCATAAAAGAAAATTGTAATGCATAAGAAAACATATAAGGACACATCATATTTGAAAATTTGTTCCTTCTTCATATTATCTCCAGAATCTTTCTTTCATTACAGACTCAGAGTTACATAGAAAGGTTCAGTATAGACTCTTGGCTCTGGGCCTCAGCCACAGAGTTCTAATTACCCAAATGATAGGTCTCGTTCATTACAGACTCTACTCTTCTCGACTTACAACAAGTAGCAGCAACTAATCCCAAAACCTGGGTGACTCTGATAGACATGACTCAACTCGACTCTAATCAAATCAATTGAACGAACGAACCCTTTTACAACTATATTCAGCCCTATATATATCTAGGTTGTGTCTTCTTTCTTAGCTTACATGCCTCCTTATTCTATTGCAACCATTTGTTTCTTAGCTGGCGTTGTGCTGGCTTCCGCAACTGCTTTTTTGTTATTCTTTCTTCCATCCTCTGATGAATTTTGTGCAACTTGTGCTTAATCAAAACTTGCGCAATTCTTTCTCAAAAATGAAGGGCCCAACAGTAAGTGAAGATATCGATGCTTTCCTTTTTGAGTTTGATATATTGTGTCATAGTTACGATCATTCATATGACACACAAAAACTCAAACTATTTCCTTCCACTCTCAAAGACTCATCCTTGCACTAGTTTATGTGTAAGGCACCTGATCTATTATAATAGCATGAAACATAAATATTGCAGAGAATAATAGCAGAACAACACAATAGATGAAACCACAACACCAAATAATAAATTTATTGATAGGAAATGATGTTCACTTTCCTCTTCGAGGTGGCAACCTCCAGCAGAGAAACACTCTATTACAATAATTCTCAAGGAAAAACTTCTCACACCCTCTACTCCTATTTATAATAAATCTATCTATCCAAAAGAACAATCTAGAGAAAGATCCTTCTAGAAGCAGAAGCTTCTATTATGTCTTCTTACATTTGACTTATTCTTCCTTATTTCTATGCCTTATTAATATTGGCATTAATTACATGGAAATATATTATTCTACCTACACGAGGGGTTAGGGAGGTTAGGTCCCTAACATGTCCTCCCCCTTAAAAAAAACCTTGTCCTCAAGGTTTGAGATGAGGAAATTGTTGCATAATGGTAGTTGGTTCCCAAGTGGCATCTGTTGGAGTTGTATCTTTCCACTGGACTAACACTTCCTTGATGGTGCGCTGATGTAGACGATGCTCACGCTGGTCCAAAACTGTTTGTGGCTGCAACCAGATGGGGCCTTCTTCATCCAACTCGAGAAGGCTGGTTTGAGTTTGGCACTTAGTTCCAATCACCTTATTTAAGTAAGAGACATGAAAAACATGATGGAGCTTAGAATGACTAGGAAAATCTAACTGATAGGCCACCTGTCCCACATGCTTGAGAACAATATAAGGACGATAAAATTTGGGCGCTAGTTTGTGACAATGGTCAACCTTGAGTGAATTTTTCTTATAAGGTTGCAGTAAAAGAAACACCTAGTATCCTTCAACAAATATACGTTCAGAGTGACCTTGATCTTCCTATTTCTTCATGCGATTTTGGGCCATGACCAAATTCTCTTTGAGGGTATGGAGAATATCCTCTTGAACTGTAAGATTTTGGTCAACCGCCTGGACCTTCGAGACACTTGACAGGTATGAAAGAATTGAAGGTGGTTTTTTTCCATATACTGCTTCAAAAGGAGTCATGTGAGTAGCTATATGGTAAGAAGGTTTGTACCACCATTCAGCTAGTGGTAACCATTAAGCCCACTGATGTTTCCTTTCAAATGCAAAACACCTCAAATATGTTTCCAAACACTTGTTGAAAACTTTAGTTTGACCATCAGTCTAGGGATGATAAGTTGTGATGATATGTAATTGGGTGCCATGTAGCCTGAACAGTTCTTACCCTGTTGATATTATGGTAGCTGCGGGAGGTATTAACCTCCACGTGTAATCCTGACAATAATATAATATTACGGGAAGCAAGAAGAAACCCTAAAGCATTGGACATAACCCTAGAAGACAAGTCAAGTAAAGGGAATATTTAATATTGAGTGTTTAGCCTCCATAATAAGAAGTCGGCCTAGACAACTAAGGAGAAACAATATAAATACAAGACGCTAGATCTCATTTGGTACACATAGCTCGCAATTGCATAAACGTAAGAGTGTGCACTATAGAAATTGAGCAAGTGCACAAGTATGGAGAGTAGCTGCAATCTGTATTCTCAGTTTAGGCTTGGACTTTCTATTGGTTATGGTTTGGACTTTCTGCCTTGTGTGCTAGCTCTGGAGAGAGGTACACTACATTGATTGGCTATTAGGCCTAGGGTTTTCTTCCAGAATTATTCTCTATCAAGGTTAAGGTTCTCGGGGGTGGATTTAGCCTATGGTTGGGTGACAATATTGCTATATTTTCAATGGTCAAATGAGCACACTTATTATTTCTAACATTGGGGGCCGTGTAGCCTGAACAGTTCTTTCCAAAAATTGCTAGTGAAAATGGGATCTTGATCATAAACAATAGAATGAGGCATGCCATGAATCTTGAAGACCTGATCCATGAAAAGTTGATCCACAATGGACGTGATAAATGGGTGTTGAAGAGAACATAAATAAGCATACTTGGAAAGATGATCAACAATCATCATGATGACTGACTTATTTCTCGATTTAGGCAAGCCCACAATAAAATCCATAGAGATATCCCTCCAAATAGTAGGTGGAATCGGAAGCGGTTGTAGTGTGCCAGGAGATTTCATTGTTTCTCCCTTGTTATGTTAACAAACATCACATTCTACCACAAAATAGCAAATGTTCTATTTCATACCATCCCAGAAAAAAAAGAACATTTGACCCGGTCACAGGTTTTGGTAAACCCCGAGTGCCCAACTGTGGGTGTAGCATGAAGCTCAGAAATTACCATGGATTTAAGTTGTGACTGTTTACTTAAAGACAAACGGCCTTTGTAGTGAAGCTCATGATTGTGCCAAGAGTACCCTGGAGAAATTGAAGAATTGGCCTGCAATTGTTGGATCATATGCGAAATTTTGGGATCTTATAGCCATTCTTGGCGAACAGCTTGGAGCCAATCTGGTACAATGAAGGAGAGGGAAGAAAGGGACCTTTCATAGTCATATTTTCTTGAAAGTGCATCAACAACCACATTGTATTTTTTGTTTCTTGCAAATGATCTCATAATCACATCCAAATCGCTTAGTCACCCATTTTTGTTGCTCCAAGGAGGAAGGGAGTTGTTCCAGAAAATACTCGAGGCTTTGATTATATGTCTTAATTTGGAAGCGCAAATCCAATAGATAAGGTCGCTAGAGATCCATTGCACATAGAATATCCAACATTTCCTTTTCATAGATTAATTTTCCAAAATGTCACTCTAACAGTTGTTTGTTGGTAAAGGCCAAAGGTCGACCATCTTGCATAAGCATTGCTCCAATTCCTCTCCCAGAAGCATCACATTCCAGGACAAAGGTCTTTGTGAAATCAGGAAGGGCCAGGACTGGAGTGGTACACATGGTCCCCTTCAAGGCTTGAAATCCTTGATCAGCTACAGGATTCCAAGTGAAAGAATTCCTTTTAAGGAGAGCAATGAGAGGTGCCACAATATTTCCATAATTATTAACAAACTTGCGATAATAGTATGTTAAAACTATAAATCCACACAATATTTTGAGAGTCTTTGGGAGAAGAAAATATTGCATAGCTTCAATCTTCTTAGGATCCACCCTTACACCTACCTTACCAACAATATGACCCAAGTAATCGACTTTCAAGGCTCCAAAAGCACATTTAGATTGTTTGAGGAAAAGTTGGTGCTGAGAGAGTAGATGTAGAACTCGATCCACATGAGCAAGATGGGTTGTCCAGGTTTTACTATATATGAGGACATCATCAAAGAAAACTAAGACAAAATGACGGAGAAAAGGACAGAAGACATGATTCATGAGGATTTGGAAAGTGGAGGGAGCATTACATAAGAAAAAGGGAATGACCAAAAACTCATAGTGGCCCTCATGAGTTCGAAATGTAGTGTTAGGAATGTTTGCCTCATTCATATGTATCTGATGGTAGATAGAATGAAGATCAAGTTTAGTAAAGAATTGGGCACCACTCAATTCACCCAAGAGGTCATCAATGACATGAATGGGAAATTTGTCTCTGATGGTGAGTTTTTTTAGAGCGCAAAAGTCAGGACACATGCACCAAGAGACTTCTTTCTTAAGGACCATGACCACAGGAGAAGAGTAGGGGTTCATACTAGGACAGATAACATCTGCAGTGAGAAATTCTTGAACAATTTTCTCAATTTCATTTTTTTGGGAAAATGTATGATGATAGGGATGAAAATTGGGGTGAAGACTGTCTGGGACAAGGGGAATGGAATGATCATGAACACCATGAGAAGGAGGAAGTCCTTGGGGAGTGGAAAAAACATCTTGATGTTTGGAGAGGATGGATTGGAGGTCCTGTGGCACAGAGGGTGTCTCAATGGTGTGAATGGCATGGAGTTATGCAATAATTCCAGGATGACCTTTTTTGACGAGATTTTCCATGTGATGGGAACTGATGATCTCTGGGGAATCGACAGTGATGCCTTGGAACTTATATTGTTGGGCCCCCTGGTTGAATTGCATGGTTAATTCCTTAAAATCCATGAGAATGGGACCCATAGTCCTTAGCCATTCATCACCCAACACAATGTCACAACCGCCCATGTCAATAGCAAACGTATGATATTTCATGTGGTATTGACCAATTTGGAGACACTATTTCACAATGCACCCCACATTTTATGGAGATGCCATTAGCAATCGGGATTTGAAAATTATTGATTGCACAGATATAACAATTAGTTTCTTGGGAAATGTGGCGATGAATAAACTTATGGGTGCTTCCACTGTCAACAAGGATGATGACCTTTCGATGCTTAATGTAACCAATTATATTGAGGGTTTGGGGAGCAGAGAATCCAGTGAGAGCATTTAGGGAAATGATCAGTTCAACTTTGGGAGGTTCAGAGGGTGGGGTCATGTCAGTGGGTGCAGGTGACTCGGCCACAGGGGAGCCTCAACATCGGCTTCCGAAACATCCTCATATATGGCCATAAAAATATTTTTCTCCTTACACTTTTGCCCAGGAAAATATTTGTCATCACAATTATAACAAAGGCCTTTGAGTTGGCGTTCAACCATTTCTACCCTGGTCAATTTCTAGATATTTAGTGGAGTGGAAGG
>JZKD02S1608114.1:162649-173027 GCA_000966675.3 Picea glauca | reverse complement strand
GAATGTATATATATGGTGTGCTTCAAGCATGTAATACAACAAGGAAGATAAATACAAAGGAACCTGATACTTTGCAAGCTCCTCACAAGCTCTGCAATGGTTCCTTGGGATGTGCGCCCCCTCCTTCCTTGACTGTGCCTGAAGACCCTTGCGTCCTTGCTCTGTCTCTTTGCTGATTGAAGAACCCTTGCATACAAATTGCCCTTTGCTTGCCCTCTCGACAACCCACAAATCAGAAACAAGAAAGCTCCACACAAAATGCTACCAGGTAGCCTTGCGCCCTCCTCCTAGCAAATACACTCAACACAAATAACTAAGACTCCAACCTGCCTTGCACCCTCTATGAACATGTGCGCTCTAGCTTGTTGAGCTCTCCTTTGAATTCTCACCTCTCTACTCCTCACCAAACTCTCAAGGTGAACAAGTGAGCTCTCCTTTGCCCTATGCACCCTCCTTAAGGATGCATGAAGAAACCTAAAAAGTGGGTGGATGAGATCATCTCATCTTATCCCAAGTCGATGGTTGAGATGATCTCAAGTAAATCTCAACTCAAAACCCACTTTACTTAAGTTTCCATAGTTTCAATTTATGTCTCCTAATTCACCCACAATGTGAATTAATTGTCATTTTAGGCTAAAATGACCAAATTTCACTTTTGACTTAAATCTCCTAAGTCAAAGTGAAATTAGACATAAGGTACAAGGTACATGGTACAAAGTACTTCCCACATGTTTAGAAGCTCACAAACACAAGGGGACCACTTTCCAAGGTACCCAAATCTCAACAATGTGAAGGGTACTTATCAACATGATATCCAGTATTATTATGGGGGATAGTGATAGGTGGTCAAATATATAGATTCAGATTGGGTTGGAGACCAAGATGAGCGCAAATCTAATTTTAGCTATGTTTTCTTTTTGGTCTGGGAGGTTTTGCATGGTCAAGCAAGAAGCAGTCTACAATTTCAACTATCAAAGACGAATACAAAGGTGTTGTGACTATCAAAGGTATTTTTAAATATTTACGAGGATAATTTCCTCATCAATTATTGTTTATCAACTGTATATGTGTTGAACTTGACATTGATCTATGCAATATAATATATGAATCATGATTTTGTTCATGGATGAATATTGTGTTTCACTGTATTTTTGTTTTCTGTACTAATGAAAATCGATAATTCACATATTATGGTTCAAATTGAATGAATACGTTTTCTATTTTTAATTTTCAAACGATGTAATTTGATGTTCATGTATTTTAATTTTTAAATCTATTTTTTAGAGTCAATATCTTTAAAGTTTAATTTCTAGAGTTATTGAATTCTTTAAAAATTAATCCTAAAAGTTTTGTATTTCAAAAATAATTTGTTATCTTCCCCGTGTCTTCATAACCTAGAAATTTTACGGGGGATGATGGCTGGATATCCTAGGTATCCATGAATCTTGTCCTTCTGTCTCACTGTCCCTTCAACCTCCAGTACCCACCCCAATCCTTGGCCTTCCCGCTGCCTGCTCGTCTGCCTGTGCCTCTGTCCCCAACCATGCCCTTTCATCTCACTGAAACTTGGTGTTATATAGATTGTAATTTTTACTTGACATGATTCCATATGTTGAAACTATTGATTTACATGGTTTTTCTTTCGCTCTGCATTTAACAGGTTGGTTGAAACTTTGAAGTGTGATTCATCTAAGGCCCATGATATGAGTATGGAAGTTCAGCAAATGCAGGATTCTGTGAGATTCACCTTTTTTAATTGTTTTCTAGAGTTCGCAGGTATATTGAAGTTTCTAGTTAAATTAAACTTAAAAAAAAAATTCTCTGGATGAACAGTTTCTTTCCATTAGATCTGCAGTATCTTTTGTCATATTTATTATACCCATACATATATGCTTTTAAGTTGATATCTACATTTGTCGGGGTCTCATTGGAAATACTATACTGCATTCAGGATCACTGGAGAAAATTGCAGCTGAGTTCTCTCAAATTAGGGGGAAGAATGATTCTACAGCCTTACAAAATGGGCACTCACAAGTATTAGGAAGTAAATTTACTGGTCTGCAGCCAGGTGTAGAGATTACAAGTCAACATCAAAGGTTACTCATGGTCCTGAGCAATATTGGCTTCTGCAAAAATCAGCTTTTACCTGAGCTGTCCAACAAGTACAAGCTTATTTGGGAAGATTCAAGGTTCTACATCTATGGCACTGTGCATTTTCTATTGCTCTGTTAAATGTTATAAGTTTATAGCAGAAATTTTAAAATTGTTGTCAGGAAGCCTATCTTTTTGAAATAAATGGCGGGAGCTATTCATTAAAAAGTAATTTGCGATATATTTATGCTGTCAGTCACTATCATTCCACTGTAAATTTTTGTGTGAGATGGGTCTTGTTGCCGCCTTATACACACCTCAGGTAGCGTGGAAGAAATATTCAATCCACTGGGTGTGTCCTTGGGGGCAAGTCTTGAGTGAAGGTGCACCATGCTGTCACTTGATCCTCAGCTCTTCTGTCTAGGCCAACTCCTAGCAAAGCCAAGGGGGGTAGTCCCTAAGAAAATAAATCTAAGGCTTAACTAACTAAGAACAATAATGATCTAGAAGTTTTATTAAAAGCAAGAGTAACTACGGCTAATCTAACAACATATAAGACACATAAATGAAATTGCTTATACCAGAACCATAAAGCATATAAAGTACTTGCACAAGAATGATACACCTTGAAAAATACAAGTGCTTAAATGGAAATGATAAGCAATATATAAAGACCAGTGCCAAATGTAAAGATTGTTCCAAGATGTCTAATGCCTGCTAAAATGAAAATTGTTGTGTATGCTCTTGACAAATTTTATTATTAAAATGAGTTATTAAGTTTGTGGGTTTATTGTGAAGTGGCTATTGTGAGTGCAAGTCCACTTATGAATGTGAAGTGTGTGGAGTGTTAACAATAAAATAAATCTAATCTAAATGTGGCCCTTTAGAGGTTATCCCCCAATTGGATGCAAAAACTATGCCGGAGGTCCAATGGGTAGAATATCCCCCTGACGTCACACACAAGTTCAATACAATATCCAATACAAGGAGCACTGCCGGAGGTCCAACAAGGAGAGATTGAATCTCATTAAAGAGTATCCTCCTGACTTCACACGCAAGCTCGATGTATTGTCTCAATTGAACAATAGCAACTATCGGATTGTCCTAGTTAAAACTAAATCTACACTGACCAGTCCTCGTTCTGTTTGGAACCTTACTCTAGAGATCAAACCAATGCTAGCAGAGGAGGGGTTAAGAACATACTGAGGGAAGTCGAGGGGATGGTTTATTTCCAACTTTGAAATTGTAGAAAGTTAATTGCAAAAATTGAAATCTAATCTAAGCTAATCTAGAAATTGAAATCTAATCTATTTGTTTTGCAGTGCTGTGATTGATTATATCTTTTTAAAGAAATCATAAGCATAATGGAACAAAAGACAATCACACAAAAGAACACTGATCCCCCAAGGGGGATTAAGACTGGGCACTGTGTATCCCACTGATTTTATTAATTTATTACAATGATCTTTTGGGGAAGGCTTGTGATCCTTATAGTTTCGGATCACAAGTTTACAAGTTTTCAAGAAAAAAAGTTTTTTGGAGAGGAAAAGTGCTACTGGGTGTCCCGAATGCTCTAAATCCTCACAATTTTGCCAGCATCTCCACTTGGCTGCTGTAGCTGTGGACCTTTCCTATGATTGCCTTGGACCACTCCTTGACTGTGTTTACTTGCTGTGGCTTCCGTGGACCTCACCAAAACCCCAACCGACTGTTCCTTGACTGGTTAGAGGAGCCACAGACTGCTGTAGGTGCCGCGACCCTCCTTTTGGGTGCACTATGGACTACCGCTGTGTATGCTGAGGGTTTGGTGGCTTGCTGTCACTGTGTTAAGGGTGCCACTTTTGTTGGCTCCTCCTCCTGGTCTCCTGGTACACTTTACTGTCCCCTTTGCTGGTGCTTTACTGCTTGAACGGTTTTCTACTTGTTGTCCTATTTACTGGTACCTTCCTTGCCTTGAAGGATGTTGTTGCTGTAATATATTACAGTTTAGTTTTGGACAATTTTGTTGAGTGTTTACTTCAGTCTTGTTTGTGGTCCTCCCCTTGGCAA
This sequence comes from Picea glauca, assembly GCA_000966675.3. Lineage (NCBI taxonomy): Eukaryota > Viridiplantae > Streptophyta > Pinopsida > Pinales > Pinaceae > Picea > Picea glauca. The sequence continues at coordinate 168,887 of JZKD02S1608114.1, read as the reverse complement.
AATTGTCTAACTAACTTCATGGCAGAGATCAAAAAGTATATTGGTGGGGTTCTTGGTCAAGGACCAAGCAGTAAGTCCCTAGATGTGTTCTAGGGCCCCTGGATGTGTTCCATGGAATCCTTGCTCGGTGCTTGGATTGTGTAATGTCCCCCACCTCTTGATAGAGACGTGATGAGGAGACTCAGTGGCCTGGGTAACCCCACTAGGTCATAGTCTCACACTGAGGGGGAAAGTCAACTAGACTAAAGTTATATTTTTAAGTTGACTTGAGAAAGAAAAAGGATAAAGGAGAAAAAGATAACTCAATAGAAGAATAGAAGTTAACCCTGGGAGTTAACCTAACTCAACAGAGAATTAGAAGGAAAAGTATAAGTAAGACGCTAGGGCGCACGTATTATTCATTCTGGATTTGGTATATTGCTTGTTATTGCCCTTGAGCATTCAGTTTGGGGGTTTGCTGTACAAACCCTTGTGAGCAACTCAGTGGTGAAATACCCACTCACCTTATTCCACAGCTTGGTCTCGGGGATGAAAGACTTCTCCACACCATTCTATTGTCAACATATTTCCATCTAGCGCTTCAGAAAGTAGCAGGGCCATACTGTTCTTGTGTTTCCAGCAAGGGCGCACCATCATCTAGAGAAGGGTTCGATCCAGCTTATCAGGAGAGCCTGTGGCCATTCCGACACTTGGGTTTTACTTGCAGGGGCACCACCATCATTCTGATGGTTTTTCTGGAGAGTTATCACCATCAGATAATTAGCTTCAGATTGGGACGTCTTGGAGGCAAAGGGGGCGTCCTATGATTCAGTAAATCTCAGATCTAGAGAGCTTCACCTAGAATCTGAGTCTGAAACTTCTCCTACAGGGTTCTCATAGCCCGATCCACATTCCTGGGAAGTTTCAGGGTATTTGGAGGCTTTTCTCATCAGGGCCGAAGCACCTAGGGTTCCAGGCATCCAGGAGGGCGCAACTTCAGTAGAAGATTCAGAGTTTGGAGGAGTTTGCCTTGGACATTCAGCTTGAGATTTCAGGGGGGTGATCCTATCACCCTGATCTATCATCTGGTCGAGTTTGGACTCATTTGGAGTCTTCTTTCAGTGGGATCAATTTATTGAGGGTTTCAGCCTTCTACTGGCGCGTGGCATTCTTCAGCTGGAGGGTTTGGCATTCAGATCTGCTTGTATTGATCTTCATTTCTTAGTCAGCCTTTGGAGGCTTGTTTTGTATCAGCGGGAGCATTTTGTAGCAGCTCATACTTGTTATCTATTGGAGCCATCTGAGGATTCTCCCAGATCTGCTCTTTCTATTGTATCTGATTCATGCTTCTATAATAAAGGTCAGATCTATGCTTGTGTTTTTCTATATCTTGATTATATGGTGATCTTGCATGTGTTGGATGAATCTGGTATAAATATCATTTAAATAACTAGAAACTTCAATAGACACCTGTACATCAAACAAATCAGTGGTAGTTAGTGGTTCCCAGCGAAAAATTTGGCTTGGGATCATTACAGTGGTATCAGAGCTTCGATCCTTCAAACCTATGGAGGGATCGGTCCATGCAGAGGTATAGTGGAATCTTTATGGGTCGGAGGAAGAAACCCAACAGTGAAACAGAGGTCGAAATGGAAGGGTCAGGGGATGACCGTGAGCCTCAAGGCTTGGCCTTCTTAGCAGCCGAATTTGATAAGTTCCAGCAAACCATAAACCGCAGAGAAACCACGTTGGTCCAACACTTAGATGAGTTCCAAGAAACTAGCAGAAGGGCATAGGCCGAAATTTCTGAAACCTTGAAGAAGGTTGACGAGAACCTGCAACTGCTGAACAAGAATCAATCTCGGATAACTGAACTTCTGATGCAAATAACCCATCAAGGGAAAGACCCTGATACGTATGGAAATAAGGAGGTTGGTGGATCCGGTGGAGTCCATGAGGAGATCAGATATAACTCGGAGAAAGCCCCCAGATCCGAAGGAAGTCTGGGAGGTGGCATGTCCCAGGGTCAGATGGGTAGCAGGGTCAATCCTAGGCCATACATGCCCACGCTCATAGATGAACAACTAGGCCGACATTCAGGTAGTAGAGCTAACCCTAGACCGTACATGCCCACATTCACAGATGAGTAAGGGCAACAAGAACAGGTTGAAGACTTTGTGGAACAATTGGCGAGGAGTACCAAGGAGTACTACAGTTTGGATATGAGGGTCCAAAGATAGATGTCCCTAAATCAATATTGCCAACTCAGGTTCAGAAATCAACCTAGGACGAACCACAGGGGCAATTTTGAGTTTGAACGAAGGGCAGGGAAGATAGAGATCCCATACTTTGATGGTATGACCAAGATGAAAACACAATCTTGGGTGCAAAAGCTGGATACCTACTTGCAGCTTAACCCCATGAGGGAGATGGAGGCCATCAAGTTTGCCACTATGTACTTGGATGGCAAGTTTCACGACTGGTGGTATCATGGACTCACCACACTCGACCACAATCAGATTGTGTCCTATACCGAATTCACTCAGAGGCTCATTGATAGATTTGATCAAGGGGATCCTGGGCTACATTTTCGGGAGCTCACCCAACTTAAGCAAACAGGTACGACTGAGACATATATTGATGAATTTCAGAGGTTGACAGTGATGGTGCAAGATATGTCCCCGACCAAGCTCATGATGCTTTTCACAAAAGGATTGATGGAACCGTTGAAGGGTTGGGTAAAGGCCTTCAAGCCTACCAACCTACAGGAGGCTATTTGGAAGACGAGGGATTTGGGTCCAGCTGCTAAACCTAAATTCATACCTAGACCACCTCTTAACAATGGTGGAAGAGATCAAAGGCCTCCAATGAACCCGGGAGGACGTGACCCAAGGGGCTTTGACAAGGGCCGTGGCAGAGTGGATGAAAACACTAGGAGGGAATTGAGAAGGAAGCAACTTTGCTTCATTTGCAAAGAACCATGGAACCCAGCACACAAATGCATGGGCCGTGGTCAAGTGCACTACATTGAGGTCACTTCAAACAACGAGGAGGAAGAAGAGATAGGTCAGATACAAAACATGGAGGCTGATACCATTGAGACAGAAGAGGAGCAGATCACAGGACAAGACAATATGGCCACCTTGGCATCTATCAGTGGAGTGCCAAAATATAACACCTTCCGAATGAGGGGGGTCTTGCAGGGACAAAGGGTTTCGGTTTTGATTGATGGAGGAGCTTCCCACAACTTCATTGACTCAACATTATTGAAAAGGAGGCACATACCCACAGTAGAATTTGAAGGATTCAAGGTGGAGGTAGCAGGTGGAGGCACTATGCCCTGCGACCGATACATTCCGGGCATGAAGCTTACCCTGGGTAGGCATGAGCTGATACAGGACGTCTATGTCATGGACCTTCTGGATACTAACATCATACTAGGGGTTCAGTGGCTCAGCACATTGGGGCCTATCACCACCAACTACAAAACTATGGAAATGTCATTCACAGAGGAGGGTGGACGAAAGGTAGTGCTTCGGGGCATGAGAGGGAATGCTGCAAAGGTAGTCACAACCAAGAGGATGGAGGCCATCTTCCAGAGAGATGAGATAGTATACGCAGCCGAATGTAGGATTCTGACACGTATGGATGAATAGGGTAAGGTTCACCACACTCCAGAGATCAAGGAAATCCTTGACAGGCACCACAAGGTGTTTGGGCCTATTCCTCCGGGGGTACCACCAGATAGGGGGTTTGAGCACATTATTGAGCTAGAGGAAGGGGCCAAACCAGTTATTACCACACCATACAGACATCCCAGGAAGTACAAAGATGATATAGAGAAGGCCATCAAGGAACTTCTGGATATGGGGCACATCAGGCCCAACAGTAGCCCTTTTGCTTCTTCAGTAGTGCTGGTGAAGAAGAAAGATGGCACTATGAGGATGTGTATTGATTTCAGGGCCTTGAATAAAAAGACCATCAAAAACAGGTATCCAAGACCAAGGATTGATGAACTGTTGGACGAATTGCATGGGGCCATCTACTTCACTAAGATTGATCTTCGTTCTGGTTATCATCAGATCAAGATGAGGGAGGAAGACATCTCAAAAACAACTTTTAGATGTCATTACGACCATTATGAGTTTTTGGTGATGCCCTTTGGCTTAACCAACGCCCCTGCTACGTTCCAATCATGTATGAACCATGTGTTCAACAAGCAACTGAGGAAGTACCTGTTGGTATTTTTTGATGGCTTGCTTATCTACAGCAAGACGTGGGAAGAGCACCTAAGGCATGTGGATCAGATTTTGTCAATCATGTAGGAACAATCACTGTATGCTAAGGAGTCCAAATGCGAATTTGGAATGACAGAGGTCCTCTACTTAGGACACATTATAGGGGCAAAGGGGGTACAGGTACATCAGGAGAAAATACAAGCCATCATGGAATGGCCTACTCCTAAGACACTCACAGAATTGAGAGGAATTCTGGGCATGTGCACGTATTACAGGAAGTTTGTCAAAGGATTTTCTCAGTTGTGTGCACCTTTGACCGATTTGACTAAGAAAGGAGCCTTCAAGTGGGACGAGGAGGTTCAAATAACGATGGATAAGATGAAGGAAGTGATGAGTACGTGCCCAGTATTAGCCCTTCCGGACTTCAACCTTCCTTTTACCTTGGAGTGTGATGCCTCCGGGGAAGGAATAGGGGCCGTACTGATGCAGAAGAGGCACCCTCTTGCCTATGAGAGTCGGAAACTCAGGGGTCCCGAGCTACTCTACAACATTTATGACAAAGAAATGTTGGCTATCATGCATGCACTAGCCAAATTCCGACAATACTTGGTTGGTGCCCGGTTTGTGGTTAAGTCAGATCATAACAGTCTCAAATATCTATTGGAGTAGAAGGATTTGAATGAGAGGCAACAGAAATGGGTAAGCAGAATACAGGCCTACGATTTTGACATTGAATTTGTCAAAGGGAAGAACAATGTGGTGGCTGATGCGTTATCCAGGAGGCCATCCATCTTTGCCATGACCGGGGTATCAGTTGACTGAAAAGACCATCTGGTGATGGAGTATGCAAAGGATCAGTTCGCATGCCAGCTGTTGGATGGGCAGGTACAAGATGATGACTTCAAGGTTGTGAATGACCTCATCTACTATAAGGACCGAATCTTTTTGGTTCCTGAATCGGCCTTCAAGGCTAAGATATTGCAGGCGTACCATAACTCGCCAATGGCAGGGCATCAAGGGATCAACAAGACGTACGGGCAAGTGAGAGAACGGTTCTCATGGAAGGGCCTCAAGGAGGACGTGATTAAGCACGTCAAGGAGTGTACTACATGTCAGGAGAACAAAGATGAGCACACGCATCCAACAGGACTACTACAACCCTTACCCATTCCGGAGCACAAATGGGAGAGCATATCCATGGATTTCATCACCAGGTTGCCGAAGACACAAGGGAAGGACTGCATATTTGTAGTCGTGGACAGGTTGACAAAGTTCGCACACTTCTTCGCCATAGCCATTGACTTCAGTGCAACATAGGTGGCCGAACTGTTCTTTAGGGAAATCTTCAGGTTGCACAACCTACCCAAGACCATTATCAGCGACAGGGATAGCAGGTTCATGAGTACATTCTTGCAGGAATTATTTAGGTTGGTTGGTACGGCCTTGACCCCTAGCACCCTCAGACAAACGGACAGACATAGATCGTCAACAAATGGGTGGAAGGCGACCTCAGAAATTATGTGCCAGGACAACAGAAAGCGTGGGCCAGATGGTTGCACTTGGGAGAGTACTGCTACAACACCACCCAACATACGTCCATAGGCATGTCACCATTCAGGGCCTTGTATGGCTACGATCCTTTATCTTTTGGGGAGATTGCTTTCGGTGACAACAGGGCACCTATGGTACAGGATTGGATACAGCAGAGTCAAGACATTATCCAGGAACTCAAGGATCATCTACAAAGAGCACAGAACCAGCAAAAGGTCCAAGCCAATGTTACAAGAACTGAACCGGTCATTGAACCGGTCGACCCCAAAAACCGAAACCGAACTGGAATCGGAAAAAAACCGAATCAAAAAACCGGTCACTAAAAATACATAAAATATTCAAATTTTTGAAAAAAAAATACATATTCATGTGCATCCATGTGAATCTTTGTCTTTCCCTTCAACCACTCTTCTCTCTGCCCAGTGCCTACAAATAAGACAGAGGTTGGTGTGCAGATACACCACTAAGTC
>JZKD02S1608114.1:46555-59606 GCA_000966675.3 Picea glauca | reverse complement strand
ATAGAAAGAGCTCCCCATCGAGGTGACAGTGGGTGGGGAAGCTCCTGTTACGCCGGTTTCAAGCCCTGACTCAAGCTCTTGGACCTTTCCTACAAACCGTGCGATAACAGGTCCCTTACAATGCTCAAATTCAGACCCATGCGGTTGTCCACTTGGTGGAGAATCTCAAAAGAGTAAAGATGGCAACAAAAGAATGGGCCAAGGGAAAGAAAGAAAAAGAGGATCAGGAGTTAAAGGATATTGAATTAAAATTACAGGAGTCTGTCAATTCAAATTTTGAGGGTTTCCTCTCAGAAGCCTCAAAAGAAGAATTCATTGCGATGGAGAAACGCAAAAGGAGGATTCTGGAAGACAGGGAAGCCACTTGGAGACTTAAAAGTAGGGCATTGTGGTTGGAAAGTGGAGATGAAAATACCAAGTTCTTTCAAGCATATGCAAAAGGGAGGAAAACTGCAAATACCATCTGGAGCCTACAAGAGCAGGCTCAAAGGGAGATCGCCTCTTTGGAAGGTCTAGCACACCTTGGCAAATCCCATTTCCAGAATCTGTTTAGAAGCGACCCCTAGGTATCTATAGCAGAAATAGTCAGGATGGCCATCTTTTTTCCGAGCTTTGTGGATGAAGATACAAATCGAAATCTAATGCAGGAAGTCACAAAAGAAGAACTAAAGGAGATAATCTTCAGCCTCCAAAAAGAAAAAATCCCTGGTCTGGATGGATGGACGATTGAATTCTTTCAATTCTTCTTCGATTTTATTGACCATGATATTCTTCAGGTGGTTGAGGAATCATGTGCCCAAGGATACATGCATCCTCCCCTCAATGCAACCTTTATTGCCCTTATCCCCAAGAAGGATGACCCCCACTCCCTTGAGGATTTTAGACCAATTTCACTTTGCAATTGCATTTACAAGACTATCTCCAAGATAATCTCTCGAAGAAAAAAATTTGTCCTATCGAAACACATCTCATGTGAACAATTTGGCTTTTTGGAGGGGAGGTAAATTCACGAAGCTATAGGGGTTGCGTAGAAAGATTTACAATCTATTAAAACAAAAAAGTTTAAAGGTGTAGTTTTCAAGATTGATCTCTCCAAGGCTTATGACAGAGTCAGTTGGCTATATATCAGGCCTCTTCTTACCCATCTTGGATTTGAAGTACCTTTCATAAAATGGGTAATGAGTTGCATCACAAATGTCTCTTTTGTTGTGCTTATAAATGGAGTGCCTTCTCCCTTCTTTCCAGATGAAAGGGGACTTAGGAAGGGTTGCCCACTTTCTCCGGTTTTATCTCTGTTAGTTGTTGAAGGTCTAAGTAGGGCTCTAGCGGATGCAAAAAGACGAGGGGACTTTAAAGGGATCTCAATTTCTCCATCTCTCTGAATCACTCACCTCCTTTTCATGGATGATGTTCTTATCCTCTACAACGGGAGTAGGGATGATGCTTCCTCACTATTGAGATTTGGGTACCTTGGAAAGTGGTCCCCTTGTGTTTGTGAGCTTCTAAAAACATGAGGAATGTACTTTGTACCTTGTACTATGTACTTTATGTCTAATTTCACTTTGACTTAGGAGATTTAAGTCAAAAGTGAAATTTGGTCATTTTAGCCTAAAGTGACAAGTGATTCACAAAGTGGGTGAATTAATAGACATAAAGTGAAACTATGGAAACTTAAGTAAAGTGGGTTTTTGAGTGAGATTCTTTTTTAGTGATCTCAACTATTGGTTAGGGATGAGATGAGATGATCTCATCCACCCAATTCTTAGGTTTCCTTATGCATCCTAAAGAAGGGCGCAAGAGGCCAAGGAGAGGCCATTCACTCATTTGTTCACTCCAAGAGTTTGAGAGAGAACAAGAGGATGAGGTTTCAGGCAGAGGGAGAGGAAAGCTTGGGCGCCTACTTGCATGGAGGGCTCATGGAGGCTTAGTTCCCTGTTTATTTACTAAGAAGCTTCTACTTCTTAGGAGGCCGCACTTGAGGAGGAGGACGCATCAACAGTGGGGAGGTCTTAGAGTTGTCAGATTGCAGTGAGGTTTGTTTCAGAGGAAGGCTACTCATCAGTATCAGAGTACTGTGGAGGGGTTTCTAGATCAGAGCTTCCAGTTAGCATATGGCTTCATTTCAGTGGTCTTGGCAGCATTTCTGAGGGGCGCACCATCCTAGGACGCTCTTCCTTCTTTTGGACTTGTGTTTCAACTTGGATCAATTGTATCAGGTTCATCTATATTTTGTACTTGTTGTATTCCACCATCTATTCTCCTCATATATAGACATATATTTCAAACTGGTTTTGCCCGAGGGGGGTTTATCCAGGGTCATGTTGACCAAAAATACATGTGTTCAATATCATGTGTGTTAGAGTGTAGAATTGCTTTATTTTCAGCTGTAAAGATCTCTAGGTGTGTTACATTTATTTTAGTATGCATGTGCTAACCCTTGGTGACTAAAACTACATGCTAAAGCACCTAAAATTGTGAATGTAACCATAACAAATCAGCAAGAAGTTCATGAACTGTTGGTTGTCCTAAAACAGCAGCAAAACCTTCATTGACAGATGAAACTTAGAGCCAACTTGAGGTCACAAACAGACCTAGTTGGCAGCTTGATAGGACCTAGAAAATCTTCACTCACTTCATTCCATCTTGGATCTTTTTGGAAAAGCAACAGGGATGCTCATAAATGAAAGGAAATCCACTTTGTCAGTGCATAATATGAGCCTACCTGAAACAGATTTTTATAAGGAGGCTTTGTCCAACAAGATCTGGACTCAGAACTAAAATATCTAGGTTTTCAACTAAAGCCTAACAATTACAGAAAAGAAGATTAGTTCTGGTTCATAGCAAAATTGCAAAAAAGATTAAAAGTATGGAGTCTTTGGTGGTTGTCGAGAGCAAGTCGCATGGTGCTGGTTAAATCAGTTCTAGAAGCCACCCCAGTTTATTGGATATCTTTAACCTAGATCCCAAGGGGAGTTCTGGAAAAAATTAGAAAATTGTGCTTCAAATTCCTGTGGGTTGGCTCAAAAGAATCCTTTGTGCTGCCATGGGCCAAGTGGGAGACCATCATAAGTCCAAAAGCGTTAGGTGGTTGGGGGCTAAAAAATATTTTTATTTTCTCCAAATCCCTGGCAGCTAAATTAAGTTGGAAACTAATTACTTCCGAGAAGCTCTAGACTAGGGTAGTAGTTCAGAAATACATCCACCCCGGTTCGTTGGGTGATTGGATTAGACAACCAATCAAAATGGGCCACATTGCTCCATCATTTGGTAGGCTTTGATAAAGTCTTTCTTGGTCATTGGTGATGGTTTGGCTTGGAGGATAGGAAATGGAAACAAAGTAAGGCTGGGCTCCGATCCCTGGCCAGGCAGCGGTCTCTCCCATCTCCTGCCAGAAGATGTAAGATCGGTGATTCAAGGAAATGGTTTTTATTTCCTAAACCAAATTGCAGACCCTTTACACTCAACTTTGTGGTCACAAGCTTGGTTGAGCCACTCACAGATAAGCCTGAATGAAGATATGGCTTTTCACTAGAACAATTATGTTGCAGGCCTAACAGTTGCCCATATAAGGATTGTTGACAGAGAAGATGAGTTGGTCTGGAAACATTCCCCAAACGGCATACACACCCCAAAGCTGGGATACATTCAACAAAATATTCTCGCCCATCAACGAGAACCTGCCTGGTCGTGGAAGGGCTTGTGGAAACTCAAATGCCCCCAAAAATCAAAAAGTTTCATGTGGTGTGTAATAGCTAACAAAAACCCTACATGGGACAGAATGAAGATTAGGAAAATCGAAGGACCGGGATGGTGCTCCTTGTGCAAAAATGATGAAGAATCTCTTGTACACCTCTTCATGGAATGCTCTTTTGTAAAGCATGTATGTCTGCAGTTTTCCCAAGTCTTAGAGCATTATTGTTTATGGCAAGGATTAATAGTTGAAGAAGCATGGAAACTTTGGTGTCAAAACCCCTCAAACAAGAGCATAAAAGCACTCCCTTTGCTAGTCAATTGGGGAGTTTGGCTGGCAAGAAACACCTCAGTCTTCCATGATAAGCCATCCCTTCCAGAAATTATAGCAACACAGGGCCTCAACATTCTATCCCATTTGCCCTAGCGAAATGGGATCGAGCCAATCAGAGATATCCATTCGGAATCGGTAGATCCCTCTACACCATGGGCATATTTTGATGGAGCTTCACAAAACAAAAATGCCCAAACTGGGGGAGAGACTGTCTTGCACCAGTCTTCCACCCATTCTTTCAGCCTCTCTATGGGTTTTGGACCAAGCACAAACAACCATGCAGAATTACTGGCTCTAAAAGTTCTACTCTTGTTTGCAAAAGAGAAAGATGTAAAGACTATACAAGTTTTTGGAGACTCATTGCTGGTTATTAATTGGATTAGAAAAACTCAAACTTGCCACAATTTGTCATTGCTTCCATTGCTTGAAGAAGTCATGAACATTGTTTCCACCTTTGATTCCATCTCTTTAAAACATGTGTACAGGGAACGTAATGAGGCAGTCGATCGCCTCTCTAAAGCAGGTCTACAACTGGCTCACGGGAGCACAAATGTCATGGAATCCAATAGGGACACAACAGTGCAATATAATTTTTAGCCTCTGGCTTAATTCAATTTTTGGAAACTGTGGCCACCTAAAAGCCTCAAGATGTGTGCCCATCCATGCTCTCAATGACTCAGATTTGAGGTTGCCTCCTTAGGGCTGGACGCAACCATGTCCACTATAGAGATGATATTGGTGGTGACGGGCACTTTCCTCGGTAAGAGGGAGTGTTGAGATTTGGGTACCTTGGAAAGTGGTCCCCATGTGTTTATGAGTCTCTAAACACAAAGGGGGAGACTATTACCCTTGTACTTTACTTTATGATTCTAATTTCACTTTGACTTAGGAGATTTAAGTCAAAAGTGAAATATGTCACTTAATCATTAAAGTGACAATTAATTCGCAAAGTGGGCGAATTAATAGACATAAAGCAAACTAAGGAAAGTTGGTTTCCTAAGTGAGATTTAGGGATTGAATCTCACCCATTGATCAGACTTGGCTAAATTGGATCTAGGCCATTGATCTTTTAGGGTTTTTTCCAAAGGAGGGTATAGTGCATTTTTGACACTCATTCTTCACTTATTAGAAGAGGAGATGAGAAGAAGACCTTGGGCGCAAATCTTGAGGAGAGGAGGGCGCACTTGCATGAGGGTTTGAGGAGGAAGCCTTGTTTGAGTTGAGAGAGCTTGGAGATGCCTTCCATGGAGGCTTGGCTACTATTCTAAAGGAGGGCACATACTTGTGGTGGAGGGCACATTTGCTAGTGGAGAGGGGCGCAACCTTGAGAGGAGGGGTGCACATCTAGTGGAGGAGTCTTTACCCATTGCTTGGAGGCTTACTCATATGCTTGTGGCTTGTTCTAAAGGAGTAGAGGGAGCTAATATGAGTAAGGGCGCAAGAGTCTAGGAGGGAAGGCGCATTCTATGGAGGAGGGCGCATTTGCTTGAGGAGGAGGCGCATTCTTGGAGGGAAGGCACATCAAGCAAAGTGGGAGCTCAGTCTTTGGTGGGTTCTATCTAGTAGAGAGGAGGCGCACATCATGAGAGGTTGAGGGCGCTTGGCTAGGGAGAAACCATCTCCTTGTTGAGTTTTGCATGAGGAGGGGGCGCACTTGAGGAGAGGGGCGCACCATTACTTGGAGGAGGCTTTCTTGTGAGGAGGCTACTTCAAAGGCAAAGACAAAGGCAAGGCAAGTTCAAAGGCAAGCAAGAGCAAAGGCAAAGCAAAGGATCAGGATAAAGACAAAGCAAGCAAAGAGAAGGAAGGCTCACCAAGGCAAGGGGCACCTTACTTCACAAGGCTTGTGGGGAAGTTTTCAAGGAACTCCAAGGCATCCCAAAGTGGTTGCTATTGTAACAGGTTCACTTGTATATGTTTTCTGTGTTGTACATTTTTCTTTGAGGCCTTCTATATATATCTGCTCCAAACTGGTTTTCCCCATGGGGGTTTTTCCAGGGTTATGTTGACCAAAAACATATGCGTCAATTCCATGCATGCTTAGAAGTGTAGATCAGCATTTTAAAGTTAAAGATCTAGAGGTAGTGTTATTTGTTTTGATGTATATTGCATGTGCTAACATTGAGTAAAGACAACACTTGCAAGGGCACCTCAAAAGGGCACTTAACCATCAAATATTGAGCTGAAATTTTGGTGACTGTTTGTTGTCCTAAAACAGCAGCAAAAAGACAGCCACGGAGTTGAAACTTAGAGCCATACTAAGGTCAAAGACAGACCTTAGATGGAAGCCTCATAGGACCTCAGAAAATCTACACAACTAGCCACCTAAAAGCCTCAAGATGTGTGCACATCCATGCTCTCAATGGCTCAGATTTGAGGTTACCTCCTTAGGGTTAAACCCCACATCCCACTAAGTGGTGCACCCCCCTTGGAAGGGTCCCACATAGCACTAAGCAGGGTGCCTCCTTTCCTGGGCCCCACAATCCACTCAAGACTGCATTTTTTGCTGATTAGCCTAATTCTGATTTGGGCTGAGATAATAAGGTTGATCTGGGCCTTGGTGTGTCCATCAGTTGGCCTAGGACACTTAGGCTCAGCTGAGACACCTCACGAGCTAAAAACTAACACTCCCTCTTAGCGAGGGAGGTGTCTCCATCGGGATCTGATTCAATCAAATCTATTGTTGTTGTAGTTGCTCCCTCTGAACCGGAAGACCCACCTGCTACTTTTGTTGCACTCTAATCCGATGTGTTGTTCTACTCATCCATCAATGTCAAGTCATACAAAATGACTTTCTTTGACACTGATCTCTGGTCCAAGATTCCCCTGGACCCACCTACAGGCTGTCCCAGCACCCTATACATCATACTTTGCTTGATGTCAAGCCTCACTGTTGCATCCAAAGCCTCTCTCCCTGCCCGTATGAGCACATGTCCATCAACGAACATTAATTCATACCCCATATCATCCAGAGTTGAAATAGAGAGCAGGTTAACCTTCAGCTCTGGCACATACATCACCTCATCCACCTCCAGAGACACTCCTGACTCTAGCTAGAATCTAACGCATCCAACCCCCTTTATTGCATGCCTGGTGGGCGCCCCATTCTTCACATGGAAGTCTGAGACCGTCTCCGAAACACTAAGGAACATCGAACTCATTCACATCATATGGCAAGATGACCCATTGTCCACGAACCATGCCACACTTTCCTCAAACTCAGCCATTCTGTTGCTGCTAGAAAGAGTGGCAACCAAAGAAAATTTGTCCTTAAATTTCTCTGCAAACGCATCCATCTCAGTAGATGTTGTAGTTGCTACCTCCGACTCCTTGTTAGGACACTTGTTGGCATAGTGGCCAGTCTTGTGACATGCAAAGCATCTCACTTTGTCCATGTCCCTAGAGCCTCCTGCTCCACTCATCTTCTTTGCATGAAGAGCCACATTCTCCTCCTCCTCACTCTTCAGCTGACTAGCCTAAGATGCATTCACTCGCAGCTCCTCCTGGGTGAAGTCGTCCCACAACCTCTCCTAGTCAGGGAGTTTCTCCCGTGCAACCACCCCTTGGACAAACACGTCCCACTGCTTGGTGAAGCCATTCAAGGCTATCCTCACCAGCTCGGTCTCATCCACGGTCTCTCCCACTGCTGCAAGTTCATCTCGAATCTGAGTGAACATTGTGAGGTAAGTGACCACAGACTCTCCCTTGGCCATCTTCGTGCTTCTCAGCTTCTCTCTGAGCAGCATCTTCTTGCTCTCGCTGTCCGAGTGGTATAGCTTTACCAGGGCCTCCCACATTTCCTTCGATGTCTTCTTTCCAGACAAATGTGGAATGATGTGGTCCTTGACACCATCCACAAGTATCCTCCTGGCCTTGATATCCTTCTTGGTATGGGCAGCTAATTGTACTGGATCAGATGGGGCTGCCACTTTGCCTTCTGCAATTTCCAGCAACCCATTCTCCTCCAGCACCAAGCTAATACACTCCCTCCAAGGACAGAAATTTGAGGCTCCATCCAGCATGTCCTCAACCCTTAAGCCTGCACTGGCCATTTGAGTCTGTTGCCCTGTTTTCACCCACACACTTCCTAGTCACACGTCCCTCTTGTTGATTTACTCCTCCTGGTCTCCACAACAAGTCACTAGGTTCTTTCTGTAATCAAAGGATGTCCTCCGATACCATGTTGAATTTGACACCAATAACTCAGCCACTGAAATAATTGCCAATAATATACTCAAACACAGAAATTATACTAGCTGATATAATTCTGGAAATTATGCAAATTACCTATTGTTGAGTTATAAATCAGAATTTAACATCAGAAGCATACACAAAAATCACACACATAAATTGGACAACACAGGAAGTACCCTGGAAACCCCAGTGTGGGCACTGGGGAAAACCAGCAAAGAGGGGCTTTATTGGCTTCTGAGGAAAGACTAATTACAGCAAAAAAAAACTCTGACTTTCTTACAGCAGAAATTAGCTGACATTTCAGCAGAAGAACCTAACCAAGATGAGGTTGTATGGCCCAACAGTGTACGGCCCAGCACAGTACGGTCAGTACGACCCTCCTTGATCAAAACATTCGGCCGGTATGGCCTCTTATTTTCTGCCTTCTTCTGCTGATGTAGCCTGGCCCGTTTTGGCCCTCTTCCTTGTTGTTGTATGCCCTCTTTTCTGGTTGATGATGCTTGCTGTACGGCCTTGCTCTCCCTTGCAGATTTGGCCCAGCCAAAGCGCCCTTCTTCAGCCCTGCATTTTCCCTCTTCCTCTGCCAACAATGCCTCAGCCTAGCGCCCTCTTCCTCTCTCACTTGCTCAGCTCAAAAATGAGAACGTTGTGTGTCCTCACACCCTCAACCCCTTCTTTTATCCTTCAACCAGCCACCCAACAGCATTGAGATGTGTGCCCAACCCTGCTCTCAATGGCTCAGATTTGAGGCTGCCTCCTTGGGGCTGGACCCCACATCCCACTAAGTGGTGTGACCCCCTTGGCAGGTTCCCACACAGCACTAAGCAGGGCGCCTCCTTTCCTGGGCCCCACAATCCACTCAAGGCTGCATTTTTTGCTGAATAGCCTAAGTATGATTTAGGCTAAGATAATAAGGTTGATCTGGGCCTTGGTGTGTCCATCATCTGGCCTAGGACACTTAGGCACAGCTGAGACACCTCACGAGCTAAAAACTAACAGTTTTCGGATTACCTAAATTATTTGTGTTGAATTTTACCTATATCTCAGTCACTGAGATTACTGCCAATAAATTAACTTAACCAGAAATTATCAATGCTGATATAAATTCTGAATTTATGCAGTTCACCTACAGCTGAGATATAAAACAGCAAAATGACAGTAGAAGCATACAAAACCAAGCACATAAACTGAACAAGACACCAGATGTTACCCTGGAAACCCCAGTGTGGGTAAAACCAGGTAAGAGGGGGCTTTATTATGGGCATCCAAGAGAAATTACAGCAGCAGAAAAATGGAAATTTCTAGCAACCTTTCTCACTCCTTCTCAGTTAAAAATGGCCCAGCAAAACTGTTGTATGGCCCAGGTACAATGTGCCCAGTACTGCCCAGCAAGTACAGCAAGTGTACGGCCTGTACTATTTCAGCCCAGTACGGCCTGCACAGCAGCTGGTTGGTACGGCTTGTGTATGGCCTAGCTGGCTGAAGTATTTGGCCCAGATTTGGCTTGCTGCTACCTGTAGAAAATGCCCAGAAATCGACCTGTAGAATGCTGCTATACAAGACCTGAGTTTGACCTCCATGGCTTCCCAGAATGGTCCTGATCTAACCTCCACTGACTGCTCCAAACTAGCCCAGAACTCACCCTCTGCCTCAGCTGCTAGCACACTGCCCTCTCTTACCCAAGCACCCCTCTTGCTCTCACTTGCTCAACCTCAAAAATGAGAATAGTGTGTGTCCTCTCACCCTCAGCCTCCTTTTATCTCCTTAGCAGCCCCCCATTCACCTTGAGATGTGTGCCAAGGCTTGGCCTCAATGGCTGAGATTTGGGGTTGTTGGACCCCAGTCTCGACTGGTGGTGCACCCCCTTGGACAGGGTCCCACACTCCACTAGCAGACACCTTCAGAAGTGTGCCCTCTCTCCTTGGGCCCCACATTCCACTCAAGGATGAATTTTGTTGCAAGCCTAAGTCTAACTTAGGCTGAAATACAAAGGCTGATCTGGGTCAATTTTAGGTGTCCATCAGCATGCCCAGGACACATGGGCCTATGCCGAGACACGTCATGAGCTAAAACTAACAATTTGCCTTCACGTTTTCATTCTACCCACTTGTAGTCATGCTCCCCTTGCCTTTTCATTTAAAATTCACTACTAACGCTACTCTGAAGAATCATGACCACTGGTATTTCCAAATTGCTTCCTCCACCTATCTTTCTACAAAATCTTAGTGCTAAGTTGGTCAAAAGTTAGCTCATCATTTGAAATGATATTCAACGTCTCAATAAAAATTTCAAATGAGGGCAAACTCTTCAAAGATATGATAACAAGATCTTCCTCTTCCATCCCCCTATCAATAGCCTTTCATTGATCTCTAAGATTTTCAATCTTCAATAAATGGTCTGAAAGCGAATATCGTTCTTCCATCGTAATAGAAACAAAATATTCTTCAAGAAAAGGGCTTTACCTTTTATCAGAGATCTCATGAAAATTCCGAAGTGTCTGCCAAATGGCGAATGCATAGTCCCCAATCTGAACCTCAGCAAGCATCTCATCCATGACAGAAAGTTTAATGATCATAACAGCCTCTATTATTTGCATAATATTTTTCTTGGGCATCTTCGTCAGTATCACTCCAAACTTCCTTTCCAGAAATCAACTTGTCCAAACACATGTACTCAAAGATAGCAAGCATTCGTCATTTACATGTTTTAAAATTTTGACCATTAAACTTTTGACTTCCTTCAAGCATAATATTGGATAAAGTGGCCATCCTTTTACACCACCCATTAAATAACTTTAAGAAGTAATCTAGAAACCAATCTTCAAAATTCAGAACAACCTTTTAAAAACTATGACCATACCGCCTCAAAAAAATGAGAGCTTATTTAAAAAACAGTTGCTTATCAAATCCGTACAGCTGAATTGCATGGTGACGGCTAACAACGGAAATTTGTACGACCTTCTACAGTTCTAATTCTGTATGGCTAGTGACGACTACAAGTTGTACAGCGGCTGCTAAAATTATACTACGTCTCTTTTGCAAATTCTGAAATATAAATTGGACTGCGACTGAACCCTGTCAGATTACAAATTCACACGGCAGCCGTTAGAATATGAATTCATACAAAAACCACTTGTTTCTACAGTTCGTACGGAAAACATACAACAACACTGCAAAATTGTACAGCAGTTCGGAAAAATTGTACAGTAGTTATGAAAATAGTACAGTTGGTGACTCTAATAAAAACAATACAAATGGCTATGAAAATTGCACGGCTGCTCTCTAAAAAATTGTTGAACCAGCAAATTTGTACAGCCTGTAAATTACTCTCTACTCTATAATGTAGTTCCTCAAACCATCTCTAGACAAGCCAATCCATAGGGCCTTCACTCACTTTCAGCCTTGGTTTCTTCACAGCCTAGCTCTGATACCATATCAGAAAAATGAAGAACAGAGAGAATAGAGAGGAATGAATAAAGCCTCCAAGAGAGATTGTATTTAACTGATGATGTCTTCTTACATTTATACAAGAGAGGAGAGGAAGTAGTTGTGTAACCTCATCCTATTTATTAAATATTAAAGAAAACCAAATTTCTTTAATATTCTAACTTACATAAAGTAATCTCTAATTTATTTTCTAATTCCTAAGTAATGACCATTAATATTAAACATATTAATTACATTAACAGATTTGACTCTTGACATCGAACAGTGTACTATTTGAAAAGCCTTCTTCATTTTGGTTCATGAAGCATATTTTCACACCATGGTCTATGGTAATTTTGAATCTTGATGGATGAATGATCATATGATCATGGATCATGATCATATGATATACATGATTATGTTTGGATTTGCATTATAATTTCTGTATTTGCATCATATTCAATGTAATCTCTCATGCAGTGTAGTCATACTCTTCCTAGACTCCCGAGTCCAGCTGAGTCAGCTCTAGGCAAAGTACTCCCCAAAGACTCCCCTGGCAGACTCCCCATTCGGCTGAGACTCGCCAGACTTGAGAATCTTGGCCTCAAACTTGAGAGTCCAATCCATGCTCAACCAACCCAAAGACAGCAACCAAAAATACATGCGATTTGACCAAGTGAGACTTGTTTTGGAGGGAGTTTTAGTAGGGAAATGAAGCGTTTGAGAGGGTGGAAGTCTTTATAAAGACATTTCTCACCTCATTCTTTCTCATTCCATATATTTTCAAGAGCCACTTCTTCCTTAGAAAAGTGGTGTGTGCTATCACTGTGAGGGGGTTGAGTTCATCATCATTTAGGAGAGCAATTGAAGGAGGCTTCATCATCATCAATGATCATTCGCTGCTGTGTGAAGGAGGCTTCAATTCATCACTGGCTACTATGTGAAGGAGGTCTCAGGCTCTCAGGATTCAAAGTTCAGGTAAGTAGGCAATTACACATTCAAGTTTTACTATTGAGTTTAGTAACTTAGTTTTTTTTTAGCTTATATTAGTAGGCCTGTAGGGCCTGTAGGATCACAACCTCAGCCTGTAGGCTAAGGTGTCATCCTACAGGCCTGACGAAGAGACTCGGGATCTCTCTAATGTTACATTATCTCAAATGGAAACACCGAATACACCTGCATCACAGTTATTGCTTCAGTCTAGCGATGTTGACACTAGCTCCTCGAGGGCTTATTCTAGGCATTCTCATAGTAATGCATGAGACTCCAGATTGGACTTCAAACACGATCTATTTTGATTTTCTAATTATGTTATGAGACTATGAGTTATGTAGTTGAATTGAGTACTATTTGTGAATTTGATCATGAAATCATCTTTCAGTTCACTATTTTGCATATAAATATCAAG
>JZKD02S1608103.1:123717-134426 GCA_000966675.3 Picea glauca | reverse complement strand
AAAAAAAAAAAATGATAACTCAAACAACCAATGCCACACTCAGACCACTGCTAGCCATAATTTTTTGATAATTTATAAAATTGAGCCATAGTTGAGAACACATTTAGTAAAATGCCCTACTCAAATCACCTCACGTCCTTCTTAGTAAAATTAAGAGTAAATCACTTAAGAGAATTATTGGTCTATTTTCGATAGAAACATAGTGGAAACCTTCACTAGGAGCCCACCGAAACAGTGGTCAATGTCCATTCGGTTGGTCGAGGTGTGAAACCACGCCAAAATAGGCGTACTAGGCATTTGACTTCATGTAAGAAAGAGACATGAATCTCCCGAACACAACAATACATCTTCTGGAGCTGAGCTAGAGCAAGTACCATATGATGAGTTGATCTATTTATAACAATAATTCATTCATAATGAGTTAGCCACCGAAACCCCATTATAGCTGTGTTCACAACCGAGAATTCTTTCACAATCAGGTGTTTTTCGACGGAGGAGAAGCAACGTAGTTGTACCCAACCAATAAGCAAGAAGTTTGAGCTGGAGCATTCCAGCTAGCATCTTGTAAGAAAACATAGACGACCATAATATTTGAAGCATGAGTTTAAGCATCCCATCACAGTAAGAATTAAAATCAGAGATCAATTAAACTTAATAACAGTGAGGCCACAAGGGCACATCACACGTGAGTCTACACTCACATAATCTATCTATTAATGTAAATCAATTACATATATATAGCACAAGGTGTTCACAACAACCTTGAACTAACCTCCTACAAAGGTGGATCTGAAACCACCAGCAAACCCTAATTTGGACAGGCACAAAACAAGTTAGTTACGCAAATCTTAACTAAGTATCCTAATTTCTACATTATTCCAACACTCCCCTTAATGGAGAAATGGATTTTATACCAAACATAACATAGCAGAACATAACATGCTTGCTGGTCTCAGTCTCAGCTAAGCTTACAAATTAACAATTTCATCTTAACCTTTCTTGATCTTAGATAGTGATGTAGATGGAGCTTCTTCCTTGGCTTGCTACTCCATATATGTTTCATCTTGACTCTGTTCTGCTTCATGGCCCTTTTCGCTTTGTTCCTCGACATTTTGGAATTTGACTTCTGATTATTGTTCTCTGTCCTCAACACTTTTGCATTTTCTTTGTCCTGAGAACATTTGTCTTTAATATTCGCAAATGCTTCCAACTCCACATAAATATGTTGCTCCCATTTCTGGATACAATAAACAATGTCTTGCTCAACGGACTCTTGCAACATTAGCTCATAGTAATACTTTATTTCTTCAGGACTCCACTTTATAGAAACTGACTCAATTTCTATATCTGTAATGCAGTCTTCCTCTTCTTCAATGTCCATATAGTCCTCATCATAATCTAATGTTTCTTTGCATTCATCATAATATGTCTTTTGAAGGCATTCCTCAATAAATTCTAATTTTTCATCAAACTTATCTGGCACATCACCTAAGTGCTTCACATCACATTCTTCCTTAGTAAACCCTGCACACTCAAAAACATTCATTAGAGTATCAATACAATTTTTTATCATTTCATTTTGCTCTTCTAAGAGAGCTTTTTGATTTTTCTCCTCTTCATCTTCCTTCTCTTCCTTCACTGCAACAATAAAGTTGTCTTCCACTTGATTTGTGTATGCAAGTGGACCATTCTTCTCACCAAACAACAACTCATCAATAAGATGTTTCTCATGCATCAATTTTGACCACTCTTCATTAGATGAATTGTCTTCGTCAAATCTGACTTCATATGTCTCTCCTTCAAAGAGATCTTCCTTCACAAGGTTTTCATTCTCATTATCACAATCAGCTACATACACACTTTCATCATCATTCATTGCAATTTCAATGCAATCATTTCCAGTCTTTATTTCAGTTATAAGACTGTCAATATACTCACTATTTTCAACAGTAGTGACATGATTAATTTTGTCTTTATCTACCTTGCTCCCCCTTACACTAAACTTCATCTCTAGATTATCCCAAAACATTTTTTCATTCTCTATTTCACCAAATTCATATAACAGAGAAGACAGGATCCCATTATTCAATGTTGAACTAACAAGATATAATGTTAATTTATCTTTTCTCTTCTCAATAGGATCTTCATAACCATTTTGAACAAGTTACCATAAATCTACTGATCCAAGTAAACCTTCCATTTTCATTTTCCAAAGATCAAAATTGTTACTTGAAAATGATGGTAAAAATGGCATTAACCTTTTCAATATTGCATTGGTTTCTTCATCTTCATCAATCTACTCCAGATCCCCAATCTGATCCGGTCTCCATCATGTATGAGTTCCTCGGCTACTGCTGAAGACACTTTATATTTACCTGCAAAATATATTTCCTCTTGTTGATTCTTCCTCCACATGTGTTTCAGCTCTCTCTGAAGTTGTTTCAATCTTCTTTGATAACCCATTACAACTTCACCTTCTGCTAGATGCAATCATGCTCATCTATTTCTGTCATCAATTTCACTATGGTCGACTCCTTAACAACACAAAGTCACAAGCTACTTCGACCTGTCGGACCGACTCCTCCATGTATACAACACCAGACAAGGGGTTCTACATAGGTTGATCTCTCAATTGTAAGTGAGACGAGACTCACTGAACTTTCGTGACGTCTCCTTCAATCTCCACACAGTTCCAGCGCTGTCCACGGGCTCACGGGCTCCTCCAATTCAACAACGCAGATACAGAATAATTGGTAGTTGCTTCACTACAGAAATGGCAACTGTCATACGCTGTCATACACGTCAAATTTCTCTTTTACGACAATGCTTATTCAAGACGCCAACACTATGTGACTTAACAAAATCGACTTTATATATTAAAGGATTGCATAATAAATATATAATTGCTATGAGGAGATATCTATTTGCACAGGAAGAAAATGATATAATTAATTAATGATACACACTTCCTCTTCAGGAATTTGTCTCTACGACCCTCTTGCCTTAGCTCCAAGCACACCTCTCATTCACAGGTGGCTCACTCTCTAGTCTTCAAGGTATGCAAATGATCTTCCAGCAACAATGTTGGCAACAATATTTCTATACCATGCAGCCTCACCTTAAATATGCAAGCACCTTAAATTGTAACCTTGGTTTTGTCAGTCGGCCCTTTGGCACGGGAGCTCCTATGTCAATGAACTTACCCATCCACTCCAGCGTACGGTCCTCTGCATCTTTCTGCTCATTTTCTCAGCGTATGGAAGGTAGTGGCTCTCTCACAACAGACTGGCTCTCTTACTGTTTCCACACCAACGACCTCAACAGTCGTTTCTCCTTTGGGCTGGCAAAAAAAATACCAGTAAACGATCTTTCAAATCGGTGCACGCAACAACGGTCTCTCCCAACCGAAAGCTCTCAACCAGCGATCTCCAAGAATTATTCGTGCAACAGTGATCTCCTCCATGCATAGGCTGCGAGAGAACTCTCAGGTCACGCAGCCTCTCTGACAGAGAAGGTCATGCACCTCTCCTACACGCATCGGACCAACGACAATGATGTTCTCCTCCTCCACGCACAGGTGTAGAAATATATCTCAGCGCACTTGCACTAGCTCTGATGGCCCTTGCACCAGCGAATACAGCGCCCTTATTCACGGGGCCTCGACCACTGTGTCCTTCACCAAGTCATTGTCACACCATTGATTGATTGCGGTGGATATTTAATAGGCTTCAATGGCCCTTCACACGGGCTCACACGCATTCACAAGAAGGAAGTGGTGTGACTCTCCTACTTTGGTAAGTTACCTTGCCTTTCCCTTCACTGAAGCTCTCGATGTCTTCAATCCACGCCTTGTGCCGCTCCGCCTCGTCGCATCTCAACGCCAGAACTTTGATGTTGCGCTTCTCGAACTCGGGCATCAGCGTGTGTTACACAACATACAACGATCCGCCTCCTTTCTGATTTCCTCGACGCCCTCGGTCTCCACACAGTGTGCACGAAGACACACCACGACTCTCTTCTCCTGTGCTCTGATACCAAATTAAAATCAGAGATCAATTAAACTCAATAACAGTGAGGCCACAAGGGCACATCACACGTGAGTCTACACTCACATAATCTGTCTATTAATGTAAATCAGTTACATATATATAACACAAGGTGTTCACAACAACCTTGAACTAACCTCCTACAAAGGTGGATCTGAAACCACCAGCAAACCCTAATTTGGAGAGGCACACAACAACTTAGTTACGCAGATCTTAACTAAGTATCCTAATTTCTACATTATTCCAACAATAAGAACTAGTGAATCGAGTGACATATCGCAGAATCTGTGACGTAATAGAGATTTTTGGTCTTCGGGACCTACTTTGTTTCAAATTGGGAGGGATATCCTCTGGGTGAACTAACTGTACCCAATTCCCATTCCATTATATTCAGTGTCACCTGCATCCCCGCTCGTATAAGAACCAGGTTCTTCTTTACCCACTTTCACATTTCAGATGAACAACTATTGGATGGACAACTATCTTTGAGGATTAGGAATATGGTAATCACCGTATTGGATGGACAACTATCTTTGAGTATTAGGTATATGGTAATCACCATCCTATCTTTCAAACCAGGTAGGTATCAGGTAGGTTTTTGGGACATAGTTAAAATCAACCCATAGTCAAAATAAATCCTTCAATTGGTGTTGTAACTCCTTCTGGTCTGAGATGTCAAAATGGAAGAAAGGGCAAGGAAAAATTGCTAAATATTCTCAAATACCTTGCATGATGCGGACAAGCGGCGTGTAAAATAAAAGATCAAAAGATATCTAAGGAATACAAGTGAAGTCCAACCCTTCGCAGGGATGCCCATCGAAAAGATAAATGATTCCTTCTCATGATGGAAACTGTAGTGCTGGGCTAAAGACGGGAAGCCCTCAACCCATTTTATAGGGACAACATAAAAACCCTAAGTAAGAAGAAAGCCCAATGTATACAAAATTACTTCTTCTATACCTAGATCATGATAAGACAACCTTAACTCACAAGTAGGCATAGGAGCTACTTACCAACATACATGCGTAGAGATGTAGGCTATTAATATGCAAGTAAAAAGTGAATTCCGCACATCTCTTAAGAGCAACAGGTTCAGAATTGGCTTGCCTTAATATCATTAGCAGAAATCTTTCCCAAGCTAAGTGCAACTATACGACGGAAAAGAGAGAAGGACTAGCTGGATATGTATCTTGCTCTGATACCTTTACTCTTGTCTCTGCTCCTATAGGGTTTGATCCATAGTTGATTCCAGCCAGCCCAACCTTCCCCAAATATGGTCCAGTGAGGTATGCGCTATGTTGGAATTCTTAACATTACTCCTTAATCATTGTATATTTTCTCAATCATTTACTCCTTAATCATTGTATCTTTTCTCAATCATTTCAGTTTGATAGTTGGGAAAGCAACCCCCAGATAGACGTTAACTGCATGAGTAGGTTAAGGTAGTTCTGTGACAGATGTAGGGAAAGAATGTATGTTAACTGCATGAGTAGGTTAAGGCAGTTCTGCGACAGATAACCATGTAGCTCGATTCAGTATTGGTGTTCAAATCAGCACATGAATGTATCGTTGTGGCATGGACAAAAGGAAATATCTTAGTTGTGTCATAGATAGAAAGCTATGTCGTGGCATGTTTGTAACATATGAAAACTAAAACATTGCCCGTCCACCACTTGTGCACTGGGTTGTATAAAGATGGTGGGTGATGAGCTTCACTTTCCTTCAGTTCATTCGATATATAGATATAAATTAGTGATATATAATCATGAAGTGCACATGAAATGTCTTTGCCAGCTGCACTTGAAAGTTTCACACAACGATAGGTAACCAATAACGATTAAATAACTGTTTGGAAAACCATATTTTATTATTTTAGATTATTCTAGTAGCATTGAATTATGTGTCCTCATGGATAGGATAAGCAATCATGAGTGTCCCAACTACACTTGCGTCATTCCTAACATGATATGTTTAAAACTCTCTAAGCTTTTATCAGGGGACAAATGTTGTTTAATTTCCAAAACATGCTTGGTTTACTAAAATAATAATTGATGTAAGGTGACGTGCATGTTAACAATGTTAATATGAAAAACTATAGAATTTAATGATCTTACAAAGGTATTGGTGGACTTCCATGTTTCTGAAAAGATAATGATGGAATTCTATAACATTATTGATGGAATTCTGATATTTTTATTTTGGAATAAGTTATCATTTAATTTAATATTAAATATAATAAAATAGAGAAATTATATTTCATATAATGATCATTTGAAATTAAGTTATCATTTAATCTAATATATAATGAAATAGAAAAATTATATTTTATGTAATGATTAAATTTGTTGAAAAATAGATAATGATTTTATTTCATAAAAATCAGTAAAAATTTTGTTTTTTAATTTTATAAATTTGTTTGTAACCTTTTTCACTATAGGTTTTTCCAATTAATCTTAGAGCTATGATCAATGGTTATTGTGAGGATATGGTCAGCCTAAACTAAGTAAACATCCACTAATACCATCAATCCATCAATCGCTCAATCTTAGTTGTTGGGAATTGGATCTCCTCCTTTTTTCTAATAATGGATCGAAGATCCCAACTTCAACAAGAGGCTATCATTATCAGCCTATCACTAATCATGTTAGACATATTTATGAAGTATTTAAGATTTTTAGAAAATGAAAATAAAATTTTTGAAGTTATTGTATTTTTTAAAATCTTAATAAATAAATTGGTGTTGCGTGTCTATGTGACTTAAGAGAATCATGTCCTGCACTTTGATTGAAGAGAATCATGAATCAACAATGCTAATGAAAAATTAGATGTTTGTAATATAAAGGGCCTCCAACACTTGATTCACAATATAATAATATAATACGAGCAAGTTTTCAACTTGCAAATTCTTTCAAAATTATTCAATAATGATACACAATTGACATCCTTCTTCAAAATGATTATTAATGGTGCACACTTGACATCCTACAAAATATTGGATGCCTTAATGGATGTAAAGACCAAAATGACTATGAATGGTGCACACTTGACATCCTACAAAATATTGGATGCCTTAATGGATGTAAAGACCATGAAGTGCATAGGATTTAAAATTATAGCATATGTAGTATGCCACGGTGACGAAAAGAACAAGTGTTGCGAACATGAACCATGTCATGGTGACGACAAGCACAAGTGCTGCGAACACGAACCAGATGGTAATTGGCACTACCCACATCTTATATATCTTTTGATTACTTGAAAAGAGCACTTGTTACCTGTACATCTAGTATTCATTATATATTTTCAAACTTTAGCTGTTAGGCAACACTTGATAGAATCGAACAGCAGCAGGTATAATCCATAAGTTTCAATAATATGGATCCCATAAACATAAACCTGTAAATGAACATGGGACATCTGTTGCACATGAAAGACTGATTTGGTAAGGTAATTAACAACATTTTTTTGGGGTGTGCTCTAAATATATCCATGTAAATATAAGAAGCATTTAAAAAAAAAAAAAAGATATTGAGAAAAGCATATAAAATAGAAAAAAAAAAAATTAAAATAATAATGATTAGAATTTACAATATTGGCACCAAACCAAAATGAGATAAGTATAGTTGTAGATTCAATGAAAATTATTTCTATTAGATGATGGTATATTTTGTTGATATCCATGGTACAAGGTTGAGAGTTATAAGGAAAATAAAATAATAATATGATAATATTAGAAGACATTGTTTTAATGGAAAATTAGATGTGAAATATGATGATCAAGTATATCAAAAAACATGTATATAATTAGAAACAACCTAAAAAAGGGAAAACTTCAACTAGAACAAAAGGTCCCAGCTTTCATGAAACCTTTCTAGTGGAAGTGGGAGGGAGTAGTGAATGTTGAGGTGATTGCAAGCCTCGTGGTACACCTAGCCTGGTTCGCGCATGGCTCCCTTAATTTTTATCGAAGTGCCTAGTGCATCTCCATTGAAGCGCTATGAATGCGGGTCATTGAGATGGGGGGATGGGAGACTAGAGGCAGGGATTAATAGCTCCCTATGTTATCTGGCGCCACCTGGCTCCCACTTCCGTCCACCTGTCACCCCATACGGGGAAGATTAACACTCTGTTAAGAATATGTTTTATTTTTAATTTAAATATCTATCTATTTAATTAAAATAAAATAAATAATACTAAATTTATTTAATTTCAAAACTATATATATATATATATATATATATATATATATATATATATATATATAAGTTTTCATATTAATGTTGTTAATTGAAATCATAAAGATATTATAATTAAAATGATCATATTTGAGGTTGGTTCACTATTTTGATAAGGACTTATGACAATAACTCTTGAATTGATAAAAAGCTAATACTTAGTGTAAATATTCACAGTGAAGAACTTGACATATATTTTAGGTTAAAATCTATAATTAAATGTATAATATTTAAGACATGAATTTATTTTAAACATGATAATGAAAATGTCAATAATGATAATGAAATTTTAAAACAATATGTTTTGGTTTCATATTTTTTGGTGGATAAACAATTTAACGATAATATTTGCATTTGATGATGAAGAAATCAATTTGAATTATTAAATCTTATGAAAAATAAGGAAATGCTTAGTTAACTAAAAAAAATTATTTCTATATCAAAAAACCTTTAAAAGAAAGGTTTCTTAATTATCCTATTTTTTGTTAACTAAAAAATATATATAAACATGGATATATTAATACCAACAGTTTTTATATTAGTTGATTTGCTGGATTCTAGTGATAGTGGCCTCCAAAAGTAAAAAATGTAAAATGTTTAAACTACACCTTAATAAAATAAATTTAGTTAAATATAAAAATATTTAATTCTAAGATAAATTTGAAAATAATGATATTGAATTCGAAGACAAATTACAAATATGACATCTCTAATTTAAAAGAAAATTTTAAATTTTAAAATTAAAGATATATAATTTCAAGACAAATTACAATATGAAAAAGAAAAAAACACATTATTTAATTTCAAGACAATTTATAAATTTTGAAATAAAAATATTTGATTCCATTACAACTTACAAATCTAAAAATGTAGATCTTTAATTCTAAAATAAAACAAGTTACAAAATTGTAAACAAAGATATTCAATTCAAGAACAATTTACAAATTTGAAAATAAAGAAAACTAATTTGAGAATAAAAATATTAAATCCAAGACAAAATCTAAAAACAAAAATATTTAATTCCTAAGAAAATTTTAAATTTGGAAATAAAGATATTTTATTTGAAAACAAATTAAGTAGAAATAAATATTTGAATATATTTAATTGCTCTTGAGTTTTCCCTTCCCGTTATGTTATGTAGAAGATTTAAAAAAAAAAAAACGGCCATCTTTCCTTTCTTAGTATAAGCATTGGATACATGCATAGGTGGAATTATTAGAAGGACACCACTACTTGGGATTTGGTAATTGAATAGAAGAGGAGAATGGAGGAACCTCACCCCTCCTTTATGTCCACCCAGTGATTCTTTTCAACCTACTATGAACTCCTATAAATCACTTCCACTTTGGGAAACCTAAAGTGTATTCAATCTTGGCTTGGAGTAGCACTGCAATTTTGTAACAGTGTAAGGGTATTTTCCCCATTTTTCTCAAAACAATGTTCTACAATATAGCTAAAGTTAGAAGCTTAAAAAATGACCTTTGAATTTTTGAGGAGATAAAAATAAGCTAGAAGCTTAAAGAATGTCCTTTGAACTTTTGAACTTTTGAGAAGATAAAAATTCTCTTTAATTACAAAGAGTGGCCCAAAACCCCAAGTTTATGAAAAAAATAGAATGTGTGAAAAACGCAATGAATAAAATTTGCAATAAATGGAAATAACATTTTCTTTACATTAATTTTTTGTTTTAGTCTAAAATTAATCAATATATGAAATATTGTTCACTAAATATCAAACTTTAATAATTAAAAAATATATAAAATATTTTTCTATATAATATATATATTATCCCAAATCATTAAGCATTCTTCCTTCATTAATAACCAGGGTGCCAACACTTATGGCCACCCAATATGGTTTTCTCTAACACCTATACAATGTAAGTAGAAATGTTGGAAGGTCCTCCTTCCTCAATAGGAAATCCATTGCATGTCCTTTATGCAAACATGCATTTCCTTGAAGCAATTCCATGCAACGTGCTATTTGTGAGAAATTTTTGTTTCCAATCATTCCTCGATTGGTCCATATATTTGTGACATATCAGTCCATGAATTTTTTCAAGGATTACAATCAGTCTTTACTACTGGAGGTTCACACCTCCATCATTCAGGTTCACCTTCCTGAATCATACCCTACTTGGGTATCCAAGGCATACAACTCTCCTTCAATGTTCCATACATAACATCAAGACCGTAAAACATTTCAGAAGGGATTCTTACCCAATCCCTTCATACCTTATGCCACATAGGCATGAGCATTTCTATACATGTTCTCGTTGCTAGCGTCCCTCTAATATTACCCCATCAGTGTAATGACCTAAAATTTCTAAACATCATTTTTAATCATAAGCAAATTAATTCCTAACTGAGACACTAACATCAACCAACGTCGGCCTTCGGAACTTCTTCCGTCGGGATTTTTGCTACTC
>JZKD02S1608103.1:106881-123707 GCA_000966675.3 Picea glauca | reverse complement strand
AGTTCATTGAATGCATTCTACAGTTTGATTACCACACAATTAATCATGCTTAATTTCTTTAACTGATTTTTCTTTATAATCTTTAATCATTTATTCAATTAGGGTCGTTACAATCAGTGGTGCTCCATGGGGACTTTTAAAGCCCCTTCAACAATCTTTCAACAAGAATATTCTCATAGTCATCCTTTGATTGAGATTGTTCATTGTTGGCAACTATCTTTCTCCACAACTCCAATCCATTTCTTTCTATAGATGACATACATCATAAACACATTAGTCATCATGTAAATAAAAAATGCAAGTACCATAACACTTAAATCAATAAAACGTTCTCAGACATGTCCTAGCATATATGTATGTGCTTCATCACATTATCGTTAATGTTTTCATGAGTGCAACACAACAGTTCTCAATCGTTTATATAGTAATACAACCATCATCACTATGGTGTCAAAATAGTTACTTTTATCAATGTACCAACTTTCTCATCCCAGAGAAAAACATAATACACAGAAAGAAATAATGGACGACTCTCCCTTTCTTCCAATTCTTTTCCACATCGCCTATGCCTTTTCAATCCAACTAAGTTATTTCTAAGGTCTCATTGTATTTTCGCAACATGGCTTTAACTAAGCCTATTAAATCAAACATACTCATTTACTTACTTACTTATTCTCTCATTTCTAGCTGTACATGTTCTCACAGTTTCTCATCTAAGACCTACAACTCTGTATGCAATTCAAAGTTCTTAGGGTGGAAGTAATGTTCCTTCTTTTCTGTTTTCTTTGCTTTTGCGATGTACTCCCCCCCCTTTTTTTTTTAGGGGCCCTCCTGATCTTTTCTTGAGAATCCTTAGTTAGGTCTCACCCCAACCTTTTTGGATACAACAACACTCTTAGTATTAAGATTTTTTTTCATAGTGGGTCATGAACCTGTGTATCCTGCACATTATTATTCGATTCTCAGAGTGGTTAACATTCAGTTGTTAGTCTTCCACCTACACATTTATTTTAAAATGTAATCCAGGATTCTTATATATATAATCTTGTAGCCCCCTGCTTAATTCTCAACAGTCATTAAGGTTGTGACTTTGTTCTTTTGACAGAGTCCTTACACAATTTCTTCACATGGAACTCTTTCTGCATGCAACTTCCTTATTGCATGTCCATCATTATATGTGATGATCTCATCCTTGAGTTAGCTTTATTTGTTTACTAAATACTCCCTTTAAGGAATATAAACATGCATCTTTGTTAACTTACATCTATGATGTACTTAACCATTTTCATAATCCTAAGCCTACATGTAGTTGTCATAGGTATATGGTGCAGACCCCCCTTCTCTCAAGGGCCGCATGACATCCCGATCTTAGGATATTCTTAAGAATGAACTGAAACAACCTTTGATTCCCTGTTGGAACCTATAATAAACAATCCACAAATCTTAACAAATTTTGGCCTGCATGTACAAGTGCTAAACAAAAGTCTTTTCCACGTGACCACGCCTTGTGACCACACTTACCCAAAAAGGTGCGTCGCTATTTCACATATTGCCGATGTGAGTCAATCGACTCCCCATCGTTCAAACTCTCGATACCCGAAATGTCGAAATTTCAGATCAGATCAACGGTCACCAACAACTCTTCAACCAAAGGTTGTGATTATGTCGGGATTTTGCGTTTCGCAACTTCAAGACTTCTGTTATGAAGCACCTCGAATCCTTCGATCCCCGTAATTACGAAATTTTGGAGTTCTCAATCTGACAGTCCTAATTCTTCCACGATTAGATGACTCAGTTCTTGTCAAGGTTTCACGTATCGACGATATTGAAATACCTTTCAATTTCATTCTCCTGATCCCCGAAATTGTGAAATTCTCTTGGGACAATCAATCGTATAGATCTTTCTTTGATCAACAACTATGATATTTTCGCGAATTCCACATTGCTTCTTCCAAGTCCTTTGGTTTTGTGAAATTTTGATATCTCCTCGGAACTAACCAGTGTGATACTTCTCTGAGATCTAACAACTTGGAATATTTCAGCTCTTTCTGAATGGATCTTGACCCTCGATCTTATCCAATCTTCAAAATTCTTTTCTGAAGGATTTCTCCTGCTCAATCCTCTATACTTGTTCTTTCTTCGAACTTCATGTTTTTATGCTTCACCTTTGAACGCTTCAACTCTTCGAAACTTAGAAACGTTTTCTAAGTGTTTCCTCTCGAGACTTAAAACCACTACTCCTCCTGATATTCTGGCAATTGAAATTTAAATCTTGCTTCTTTCTCACACTTGCACTCTATGTCTTTTTCAAAAGACTTTCTAACGCCCTCCTAGCATACTCTGCACTCAACCTTTGGAGATTTCAAACTTTAACACAAGCTTGTTTCTATACGCACTCCTTGCA
Source organism: Picea glauca (assembly GCA_000966675.3). Taxonomy (NCBI): domain Eukaryota; kingdom Viridiplantae; phylum Streptophyta; class Pinopsida; order Pinales; family Pinaceae; genus Picea; species Picea glauca. The sequence continues at coordinate 121,303 of JZKD02S1608103.1, read as the reverse complement.
CTCTATATGCACACTTGGCATACGAAATCTCCTTGCTATCTCTTATGAGATTTTAAGTTAATTACAGGACTAATTTCACAATCATAACTCATACGGATGTTACCCTCTCTTTATGGGAACAACCAACAAGGGTCACTCTTGGAAATTAGCAACAATCCCAAAGGAATCCTCTTAATCTTTCTTAAATAGATTATCCTTGTTGTCGATCCTAACCATTATAGGTAAGGTAATATGACCCTACATATTTTCATCAGTCCTCTCAATCATGAGGATTTATATACTCAGGGTTTAGTATTTTAATAATGCAATAATTATAACTTGCTAAGGATCCTACCAATCCTTACCAGATTTCCTAAATCATGAAGGAATTCTTCATGAGGGTCTTAATTCTTACCTAACCATCCATCCCAATTGCAAGAGACTCTACCTTCTTTAGTAGGTAGACATTGTCACACTATAATAGAAAAACTCAGTTCATGTCCCTTGTCTTGCTCGTGCAGCTTCATAGCACAATTTCTTCCACCTCTATCATTCACATTTAGGTCTTATCAATAATATTGATCAATACATCCCTACTCCTATAAGAGTAGTTATCATTTTGAAAGAGGAACAATATAATTCCTTTGTTGAATTCCCAAATTACAGTTCCATTCTGCAGTCCTTCTCCTTAAGGAGTTGATGCAGATAATAAACCTTATTCCAAAGGTAGAATTACCTTCCAACATGCATCATCTTAACCTTAGTGAACATAATCTCATGATTGTTCTTCGGCCCATCCAGGCCTGTGTCTGAATCATGCTCTTCTAGATAAGGTAGGGTAGTACACCCTATTCTTTAAGGTTTTCTAAGAAAGAAAAATCACTCGACTCATTCATGATCCTAAGCAGGCCAAGTGTTGCAACCATGCTCTGATACCAATTTGTAACACACCCACGATGGGGCATATAAAAAATTTGTTTTTTTCTTAACTCTCGAGCTGAAATGGCTCTTCCATTCCCTGCTGGAATCCTTACAATATATCCACATGACCTTTTTAAGAGACTAAACCCATGTGAATAAGCACCAAGCGCAAGCCTCCTCCACGGGACCACTACCCTGTGACCACTTTCCTATCCAAGGGAATTTCATGACTTCGCATATCAGGTAATTTCATGCGAGCCAATCTTGACTCCCTGATCCTCGAAATTCTGACATAAGAGCCTAGCACTTGCTATCTTCTCCTTTAGCCTCCCTCCATGTGACCACTACCTGCGACCATAGGCTTAAGCCATATGGCATGTCGCATGTCATGACTTTGGGACTTTCAATGCAAGGCGCCCCAACTCCTCCAACTCCTGAGTTCTGAAAGGGGCCTAACAACCGTTAGCTCCCTCCTCTGGCCTCCGTCTAGGTGACCATTCACTATGACCTAGGGGCCTAAATCCAAGGCGCATTGGAGCTTCGCATATCGTGAGTTCTCAGGACTCCCCTCTTTGAATTTCTTTCTCTATGAGTCATCAAAATGTTGATATCTCTCCACATGTCCTCCTTGATGGATGATCATGATCAAATCGAAATTTCTCACATCGTGAGTTTGATTAGTTATGCTCTTTGACATTTTTTCTCTGCAAGTTAGCAAAATGTTGAGATCTCGCCATGTGTCCTCCTTGATGGACGACCACGATCAAATCGAAACTTGTCTCATTCACCTTCCTCGGGATCCAACAACTGTCGGTCCACGCACTTGAGATTTGACAACTCGGATCTGTTTTCCTCCTGCGCTCACTTCTTGTTGTCTGGACGTGGATTTCAACGATCCAGATCTTCTCCTCTGCAGCTAATCTACGACCACTGTGTTTTTCCTCATGAGCTTATGGGCCAAACCTCAAAGCGTTTTGGGACTTCGTGAATCATGAAATCGAAAGACTTCTCACCTCAGATCTTTCATTCCCCGAAACCCCAAAATTATCCCATGTTGGATCAACGCCTCCTGGCGCACCAAGATCCAACAATCCAGATCCTTCTCTCGTGAATCAAGACATTGTGTTTCACGAAGTTGGAAAGGTTGATCAAGTCCATTCCCTGAATCCCAATTTCTTGATATTCATATGTGCCAGATCAACGACCCACAACTCCTCGTGATCCGACGGCTATGATCAAATCATGATTTCTTGATTCAGGAGTTCTAACAACTCTATCCTTTGAATTCTCTGAATCATGATTCAGCGAAACGTTGATCTCTCACCATGCATCCTTTATTGATGGACAACTAGGGTCGTTTCAAAACTTTGGGACTTTGACGTGTCTGCTCTCCTGTATTCTTTTGAGGGTTAATCCTCGTGCACTTTCCTTCGTTCTTGGAAGATTTCGACACTTCAAAGGTCTCGGACTTCAATCATCTACTGCGAGCTGACTATTGGGTCTCGCCAACACTTATGAAAAGTGTTGTCCCTCCTAATATTTTTCACCTTGGAACCTCGAAGGGCTTCTCGAACCTTAGCTTGCCTCACAGAGAGCCTGTGCGTATCTTCACTACCTATCCTGAGTTTAACAGACTATGTCCTCCAAGGGACTCAGAATGACTATGAGGGTTGACATGAATACATGTAACTATACCTAAGGTCGACGAACTCACTATTCGTGACTCTAGCTTAAGACAGTACAGAAATCAAGCATTTATGAGAACAATTCATGTTCGAACCATATAACTTCTTACTTTCCTAATTATACAACCAAGCATAAATAGAAGGGATACAATATATCAATTAAGAATTCATTCACATTCCTAAAAACATTCACAGTATATCCAATTCATACACAATATATGTGATTACTTATCTATTACAGGAGGTAGCCATCTAAATGACTGTAGGTGTTTGTCCTTCCACCCGACCATAGGCTCAGAGGCATTCATTCTTAGCGCTCTGGCCACCCCTGTGCCAAGCCATGATATCACCAGGGAACTCTCATAGTTCTCAAGGACTCTCTCTCTATTTTATCTTCTGTTCAGGTTTTGTTCTTTGCAACTCTCAGAGATTTATCTCTCGGTTATGGCCTCAGCGAGGTTAGCAGAAGATCGCTCCACATCAAGCTTGTGACCTTTTGTTCATCATATGCTGGAGAGTTCCACACATCTCCCTTACGAGCTTGCACGCTCTCCCTGTCCTGTGACCACCCTCTCCTGTTTGTTTGTATCCATCTTACCCATCTTCGTTTTTTGGAAGCTTCCTGACCCATCACATTCCCTCTGTCAGAAGGAAGCTCAGGTATACAAATCTCTTTGGTACTTCGGGTTGACATTCTACAGCTAGACCTTTCTCCCATTCATGGGGGTGGTTGATAATTCAACCACTATTCCTTTCTGCATTAAATTATTTCTCTCCTTGGGATCTAGGGAGGCTTATTATCTTAGCAAAGGAAGTTTGTGTCATTTGAACTAATTGACCCTCTCTACAATATCCTCACTCTTTTATCTAGTGATATCATGCCCAGTACTTTCAAGGATTCACCCCCATAGTCAGTTATTGGCAACTCAAACAATAATACATTTACATTGTCCACATTCCTTGGCATGAAAATTCCTATTTTATGATTAATTACAAACTGAGGAAAACATGGTGTTACATGTTCCAATAGGACTTGTATCTTTAGAACCCAAGGAACTATTGACACTATTTTTTTCTACCATTTTGAGTTGCATGGAGTGTGTTAAATCATTCGACGAGGGAAGTAGGATTGACCACATGCGTCAAGTACTCAATCGTGCCCAAATAAAATTTCAAGATGAGCGTCAAACATAAAAATTACTTATAGATGGAAAACAATGATAAACAAAAAGAGCATCTGAGTTATGATACCATTGAAGCATATAAGTTGTGATACTATTGATCTAAGTCAATGCTAGGATCTTGATACATCACTAGCGTGATATCCTTTGATTTTTTAGTAAATTGATTAAATTAGATGGCTTGGTCACATTAAGCCAAGGAAACCAAGAGGGTGTCAATAGGAGAGCATCACTAAAAGGTGATTATCATAAACAATAGTCAATTGGTGGAAGAAATGTTTTGACATTGAAAGAACAAAAGTAATTTATATAATTAAGTGAAGAATCGATTTAGATAATATGCGAGGAGTAAACTACAAAACATAAACTAGAGAGTGTGAGCATAAATACATATAGATATAATGTCTTTGCAAAATATGTTGAAATTGATAACAATACACAATAACAACTTAAAACTTAGATAGAACTAGAGAATACAAACTAGATCACCAAAAATTGCTCAAAATCTAAGTAGAAAGAGCATATAAGCTCGTATACCACTAATATAAGATAAGATTTCATAAGAGGACCTTGGTGGTTCATAATTCTTTAATTTGTGAGAAAATTATTTGAACTATACAGCTTGGTCACACTAAGCCAAAAAAGACAAGAAGGTCACTATGGACGAGAATGATTGAAAGACGATTATCACCAAAAATGTATTAAAAAAAGTAATATTTCGACAATAAAAATGAAAAAGTAATTTATTCAATGTAGTAATGAAGTGTGGAAGATGTTTAGATAACTATATTTGAGGAATAAAGTAAATGGAAAACATTAAAAAGATGCATGTGGATATGTAGGTGGCTATGTATTTGTAAAATATAGTAGGTAGTGATAGGAGTACACAATAACAATTAAAAAATCTAAGTGTGATAAGAGCATATATGTAACTTATATAGATGGATTAGACAATGAACTATATACTAGAGAATGAAAATATACATCAAAGATTTCTCAAATATATATATTATTGTTGGTATAGAATTGAGTTATTTTTAGGTAACACATAGGAAGGTAAATAATGGATATCTTCATTATTGCCTAAAAAGACACATACACACTATTATAAAAAGAGAAAAGATAAAGGAATGAAACCTAAAATTTACCTAGGAATGTCTCGTGACAAAGTCAATTGATTCTTTTTTTTTTAAATCTTTAGTTTTAAGTGAATAATGATAAATAAAGTTGATGGATGTATCTCATTCACCTCTTTGTAATTATTAAACATGGAGAACCTTCAAATTTATTTTAAGGTAGTAAGAAGATAAAGTTAAGGGTGTCCATTGTCTTTCTTACTTATTATGTCTTCAAATTTTTATAAGGTAATGTCCATTATCTCTTTTCCTTATTATGTCTCTGTCATAGCAGGGACATTATGTTTTGGGCCATTTTTATTATTTAAGCCCATTGTTTAAAGGGTAAAAACATGGTTTAACCTAAATTTTCATAACCCGATGTTTTCATCCATTACTGGAGAAGGGGTTTGTGGATTTAATGTCTAGTTCATTGTAGTCGATACTCAACACACCACAGTCGATGTGCAGTCACTTCCTAATCCTACTGCCACGTCCTTGAGCATCTTTCCCCCACCGTTGTTATTCAATTTCTGGCCCTAATGAGTGCCACCTGTGTTTTTTTAAATTATTAAAACTGTTGCATTGCCATGCCATTCCAATATTCAAAGAGCCCATTCTACTCAAAACTATATCGTCTTTGGACTGAATCGTTCCCTCTTCATTGCTGATACACTTGAGTGTTTTCTACTGCCACCTGCTTGAGCGTCTTGCCCCCATCGTTGCTATTCAATTTCTGGCCCTGATGAGTGCCACCTGTGTTTTTTTAAATTATTAAAAGCGTTGCATTGCCATGCCATTCCAATATTCCAAGAGCCCATTTTGCTCAAAACTATATCGTCTTTGGAATGAATCGGTCCCTCTGCATTGCTAATACACTTGAGTGTTTTCATTGAGTGAAGTATGAAGGCAACTTCTGATATTTGAAGCTATAAATTATCTCCCTATTCATATTCATTTAATCAGCTTGTGTAAATTATCTCCTTGTTCATATTCATTTAATCAGTTTGTGTGGACAAGAAGGGAGGCATTGTTTGATATTTTTGTTACATTCGATGGTGTGTTTTGTACTCTCATCCAAATTTGTAGTCTCAGACGAACAAGGTCTTAAATGATATGTTTTATTAGCCAAGATTCATAAATCTTCCCTGGTTTGTTGGATGATAAATTGCTAGAGGATCCAATCTGTTTTATATAATGAGATTGTCACTAAGTGGAATTTCGTACCTATAGCCAGATATGGATCCTGTAATTTCTTAGGTTTGATTTGTATTGGGTATGTCTAGCCAGCGGTGGATCCTATAATTGCTTAGGTTTTATTTGTTATAAGAATCAAAGAAATGAATACAATTGGTAAACATACCCCGATAGAATTTTTGTCTTTTAGACTTGATGGGTGTAAAAATAATTTGCACCAAATTATGTCCAGTGATAGGCCTCTGTTATGTTACCAGAAGACTCACCTAAAGAGAAGGGGTAGCTACACCATAAATCTATTTATGGTTTCTATTGCTGGAAATTGTAATTACAAGTCGGTATGTTCCTTACGTTGCTGCTGATTTGTTTGTCAGTTGAAATCTGCCAGTAATCGAGATGTCAATCTGACAGTCTACAAGTGCAAAGTCGCACGTCTACTCAAAAGCTAGTCGGAAAGCAAGAGAGCTATAAATGAAGCCGAATTCTATCTTCTCGAATTAAATTAAGTTGCTGAAGACTTAGTCATAGTTATGGAAATGTTTAATGGTGAGTCGTTCTTAGCTTCTGAAGGAAGTTTATATAAGTCTGAGTTGCTTCAGTTAAAAAAAAGGAGATATGGAGAGCATAGATATGAATAGATAGAGACATAGTGAAAAGGAGAGAGGGATGCAGAGAAGTTGTTCAAGAACCAACATCTGCTGAAGAGTTGACAGAACAAGTATTAGAGTTGAAGCTCATTTTGTCATTGTATTTTGTAATCCAAGCGCACTGTGTCGAAGTTCATTAATATCAAGTATTTTGTGTGTTGACAAGGTTTTGTGTTATTTCTCTATTATATTCTGCATTCGTAAATCGTTCTATTTAGTGTGTGTATTGACAACGCACAGTAATCTGGTAGTCTGTGCACTGCATAATGCTCTTGAGAACTATGTCATGTAGCCTATTTGGTGTGAAGTATTTTAGACTGTGTTGCGCAGAGTAGACTATGTGCATCTCCCTCACCCTTCAAATTGGTATCAGAGCAGGTTCTACTAGAACGATTTTGTCAGGGCAGAAACTCTGTTGAAAGTGAAAAATGGCTTCTAGCTCAAATATGCAACCTCCCACTTTTACAGGCAAGAATTATGAGATGTGGTCCTTGACCATGAAGGCCTTGTTCCGAGGTCAATATGTATGGGAGATAGTCAAAAATGGTTATGTTGAACTGGCATATTAGGTAGCATATAACGCCCTCACACAAGCTGAGAAAGATGTCTTGAAATATCAAAGAAAGAAGGATGGAAAGGCGTTGTTTTACATACATCAAGCCTTGCATGAAATCATACTTCCAAGAGTTTCATCAGCAAAGCAAGCCAAGGAAGCATGGGACATATTACAAACCGATTATCAAGGTATGGATAAAGTAAAAACTGCAAAACTTCAGATTCTTAGAAGAGATTTTGAAACTATGTTAATGAAAGATTCAGACATAGTAGATTATTTCTACACACACGTCATTAGACTAATAAATAAGATTAAGTATCATGGTGAAACCATAGAAGATAGAAAAGTTGTTGAGAAAGTGCTTAGGCATCTTCCTCCTAAATTTGATACTCTTGTTTTAACCCTAGAAGAAGGCAAAGACTTGAGTCAGTTCAGTCTAGATGAACTGCAAGCTTCCCTCATTAATCATTAACATAGATTGAACAGGTCAAATATGTCATTAGAAAATGATTTTTACACACAGTCATCTATAAGTCGTGGAAGAGGAAGGGGGATAGATAACTCTAGAGGCAGAGGAAGAAGTTCCGACAGAAGTGGATGCAGTATCAATCCTAGAAATATTGGTGGAAGAGGTCAAAACCCAAGTAGCAGCTAGTCAACTTGTCAAAGAATTGACAAATCAAAGATTCAATGCCATTACTATAAAAAATATGGACATTATGCATATGAGTGCAGAAAGAGACAGTATAATCAGAATAAGTAAAGTCAATATCAATCACACAACACAAATTACCAAACACGACCTATGTTTATGGCGCGTGTTGTAGTTGTGCCTAGTGCAGAAGAAATGCCTAATATAGTGTCACCAGTTGAATGCAATGTTGCTCAAGCAACTCCATGTGACATATAGTATTTAGATTCAGGTGCAGTAATCAGATGACATGAAACACATAATTGTTTTCTAGTTTGGATGAGTCAGTCCAGACCAAGGTTACACTTGGAACAGATATCCAAGTCACTGTCTTAGGCAAAGGCAGTATAAAAATTTTAACCAAACAAGGAGAAGAGAGAGTTATGTTTGATGTATATTATGTTTATGGTCTAAAGCATAATCTGATGAGTACATGACAATTGTTACAAAAAGGATATAGAATCTACATGGAAAATAATCATTGTGTGATTATGGATAAATGCCCAAGCAATCCACTTATTGCAAAAAACCAGATGACAAGTAACAGGATGTTCCCATTGACATTAAATCCAGTAAAGAAGAAGAACATAGTGCAAACTGCTGACAAAAATAAAAGTGCGCAGTTAGACACTGCATTTACAGTAGAAAGAACATGTAGTACTAATGGAGAAAATAGTGCACGCAGTATCAAGAAAGGAGAAAATGGCGCAAAAATGAAGGCAACATTCCAATCTGAAATGCAAGATGACTACTTGTTATGGCATTTTAGATTTGGGCATTTGAACTTTGGAGTCCTAAAGCTTCTACACGCAAAGAATATGGTAAAAGGCTTACCATTGATTGAAAAATCAGAAAGGATATGTGAAGGATGCATATTTGGCAAGCAGCACAAAGAATCGTTTCTAGCTGGCAAGTCTTACAGAGTAAAAGCTCCATTGAAAATAGTACATTCTAACATTTGTGGTCCAATGCAAACTCCGTTTATAGGAGGAAATATTTATTTTCTATCATTCATTGATGATTTCTCAAGAAAGACATGGATTTAGTTTCTAAATCATAAATCTGACGCATTGGGTTGTTTCCAACAGTTCAAATCACTTGTGGAGAAACAGATTGGTTATTACATCAAGTGTCTAAGAATGGACAGAGGAGGAGAATACATGTCAAAAGAATTTCAAAACTTTTGTAAAGATCATGGCATCTACAAGCAATTTACCACACAATACACACCATAGCATAATGGTGTCGCAGAAAGAAAGAACATAACCATCATGGAAATGGTGCTTAGTATGTTGTCAGCCAAACATTTTTCAAATGAGTATTGGGTTGAGGCCGTAGAAACTGCAGTATACATCTTGAAAAGATGTCCGACAAAGAGTGTGAAAAATAGAATTCTTCAGGAAGAATGGACAGGATCAAAGCACAATGTGGCGCACTTAAGATTTTTTAGTTACGTCACATACGCACACGTTCCAGATGAACTGAGAAGGAAGATGGAAAAAAAGGACAAAAATGTATATTTGTTGGGTATTCCAAAGAGACAAAAGGATACAAGCTGTATGAACCTATCACAAGAAAAGTCATAATCAGTCGTGATGTTCAGTTTGTGGAGAATGAAGCATGGGATGGAACCATAGAAAAGATAGTGAAAATAATTGGTGCAATGGAGCATGATGATACAGAGGATGAAGTGATACAAACACCACACATAGTACATTGCGTAGTTTCGTCTACACCTAGGAATATAACACAAATTACCATGCAAAATACTTCGGTAAGAACAACAAATGCGTAGTCCACCCCTAGACTGCAACAAATACCAACAAGCAGTTCGAGTACTTCTACATCTCCAGATCCAAAATTAGAAAGTTTGTTACCAAGAAAGACAAGAAGTTTGTGCAACATCTATAATGAAGACACAACAAATTCATTTTCAGTTTTTGCTTTGTTTTCACAAATAGATGATCCATTAAATTTTGAAGAAGTTGTCAAAGAGGAAGTATGGGCACAAGCCATGGATGAAGAAATCAGATGCATAGAGAGTAATCAAACATGGAAATTGGTTGATGTACCTGAAGACAAAGATGTCATAAATGTCAAGTGGATTTATAAAAACCAACCAAGATGCAGAAGGAAAGGTATAGAAGTACAAGGCAAGATTAGTTGCAAGAGGCTTTACACAACAACCTGAAATTGATTACAATGAAACATTTGCACCAGTTGCATCCATGGACATAGTCAGAACAATGTTAGCAATTGTTGCGCAGAACAAATGGCCAGTTTATCAGATGGATGTAAAGTCGACATTCTTGAATGGAAGCTTAGAAGAAGAAATATATGTGGAACAACCACAAGGTTATAAGATTCCATAACAAGAAGGAAAAGTATACATATTAAAGAAAGCACTATATGGATTAAAGAAAGATCCGAGAACTTGGTACAGTTGCATAGATTCCTACCTCACACAGAATGGATTTTAGAGAAATGAAAATGAGCCAACACTGTACATCAAATCAAATCAGCAAGGTAATGTGTTAATTATTTGTTTATATGTGGGTGATTTGATATTTACAAGTGATTTTGGCATAGAAGATTTCAAATCAGTCATGAAGGATGAATTTGAAATCACTGATTTGGGGCTAATGAGATATTTTCTAGGAATAGAAGTGCACCAGTCCAAAACTGGTATATTTATCTCACAATCCAAGTATGTGCATGAAATATTGAAGAGATTCAATATGGTGAATTCAAAAGAAGAACCAACACCTGTCATAACATGATTGAAGTTAAGCAAGGAAGATAAAGTGTCCAAAGTGGATCCCACACCGTTTAAAAGACCGGCAGGCAGTCTTATGTATGTAACAACGAAAAGACCTGATATTATGTATGGAGTGAGACTAATCTCAAGGTTCATGGAAAATCCAAAAGATTCACATTGGAAAGCGGGAAAGGGAATCCTAAGATACGTGAATGGAAAAAAAGATTTTGGCATGAAGTACTCCATTTCAAAAGATTTCAAACTCATTGGATACACTCACAATGATTGTGGAAGCAATATTGATGACAGGAAAAGTACCTGTGGGTACACATTTCATTTTGGAACAGACATGGTATCATGTGCATCAAGGAGGCAACCCATAGTGACACTTTCTTCAGCAGAAGCAGAGTACATCGCAGCCACAAGTGCAGCTTGTAAAATAGTATGGATGAGGAGGATATTAAAATATTTGTTGGAAGAACAACAGGAACCAACTACAGTTTTCTGTGACAACAATTAATCCATCATGTTATCAAAGAATCATATGTTTCATAAGAAAACCAAGCACATTGATACAAGGTATCATTTCATCAAGGAATTGGTGAATAACAAAGAGGTCAGTTTAGAATTTTGCAGGTCAAAAGAACAAATTGCAGGCATTTTTACAAAATCTTTAGCAAGAGATGCATTTCAACATCTGCGCAGTAGTCTGGGAGTTCGCGCAGTAACAGTAAAATGAAAACTCAAATTTTTTATGTCATTTTCTTTTGTAACTCCACCAACTTATAATTAAGGGGGAGTGTTGGAAATTGAAATTACAAGTCAGCGTGTCCCTCACGTCGTCGCCAATTTGTCTGTCATTCAAAAAATGTCAGTAATCAAAAAGTCAGTCTGACAGTATGCAAGTGCAAAGTTGCACGTCTACTCAAAAGTCAATCGACAAGTAGGAGAGCTATAAATGAAGATGAATTCTATCTTCTTGAATTAAATTAAGTTGTTGAAGAGTCAGTCATAGTTATGGTAGTGTTTAATGTTGAGTCGGTCTTAGCTTCTGAAGGAAGTTTATATAAGTCTGAGTTGCTTTAGTTAAAAAAAGGAGAGAGGGAGATGATAGATATGAATAGATAGAGACATGGTGAAAAAGAGAGAGGGATGCAGAGAAGTTGTTCAAGAACCAACAACAGCTGAGGAGTTGACAGAACAAGTATCAGAGTCGAAGGTCATTCTATCATGGTATTTTGTAATCCGAGTGCACTGCACCAAAGTTCATTAATATCAAGTATTTTGTGTGTTGACAAGGTTCTATGTTATTTCTCTATTATATTCCGCATTTGTAAATCGTTCTATTCAGTGTGTGTATTCACAGTGCACAGTAATCTGGCAGTCTGTGCACTGCACAATGATCTTGAGAACTCTGTCGTGTAGCCTGTTTGGTGCGCAGTATTTTAGATTGTGTTGCACAGAGTAGACTGCGTGCATCTCCCTCACCCTTCATCCGTTTTCCATTTCTAGATTGGGCTGTTTTTTGAGAAATAGCAATTCGGCCGAAGGTTTCTGGCATAAGGCCAACAGAAAGAAAAAAACCCTAATTCAAGTTTCGATTATTAAATTCTAAATGAAATCATCTCCTTTTACTATGCATGGTACTTCCCAAAAGACTCAAGATTTAGTGTTTCCCAGAAGTCTCTTGTTTACACAAATATTGATCTTGTAGCACCTTCCATCTTGGAGGTGTTGCAGGCGAGTCTAAAAGAGATGTGACAAGGCTATAGTCATAATATTCCTGATCGTGGTTAAAGTAGTGCCTCTCACTCTTTCACTAGTGAAAGAACAATGGATGAGATGGTAAATTCATGTATTAATCAAAATTTTCAATATACCACCAAAATAGTTTTCCATAACTAAAAAGAAAAATTGAAAGTGAGACCATTCCTTTTTTCATAAAGATGGATAAGATGGTTAATTCATGTATTAATCAAAATTTTCAATATACCACCAAAATAGTTTTCTATAACTAAAAAGAAAAATTGAAACAATGAGACCATTCCTTTTTTCATAGTTGAGTTACTCAATTCTCTTTTCTATTTTTTTTGTTAGTAAATTCTATTTTCTATTCATATTCTGATAAAATAGGTTCAAATTCCTTTTTCTTTTCATCAAAAGTTTCAAAAAATAGAATAGTTTTTTTCTTCATATTTTGATAAAATTAATTTAGAAAAAAATACAGATAAATAATTAAATAATTAATATTCTTCAACATTTTCATATTTCTATTATTTAATCTATGTGAACTTATTTATCTTTTATCTACTGAATTGTGAACACTTAATGCACATGATTTTGTACATAATTATGTGCATAAGTGCAAACGTTTTATTATTAATCTGTTTGTAAACTAACTGAGTATTATTCATCTATGGCATGAATATTATGTGCATAAGTGCAAAAGTTTATTATTAATCTGTTTGTAAACTGAGTATTATTCATCTATGTTAGGGATATTATGTTTTGGGTCATATGGTAGGGATATATTTTGTTTTGAAGGATATATTATGTTTTGGGCCATTTTTATTATTTGGGCACATTGTTTTCAAGGTATAAAAACATGGTTTAATCTAAATTTTTCAGTTTGACTTTTGCATGGGTATACTGGGTATGTACTCAGAGAGTGGATGGTGAGGATATTATATTTTGGACCATATGACATGGATATTATGTTTTGGGCCATTTCCATTATTTGAGCACACTGTTTTTTTTGCCATTTCCATTATTTGAACACACTGTTTCCAAGGTATAAAAACATGATTTAACCTAAATTTTCTTATCTTGACTTTTGCATCGGGGTACTAGACCTAGAGAGTGGATATCAGTAAGTAAGTTATGGCAGTAAGTCTCTTCTAAAATACTATTTACAATAATACATCTTACAACAAAATACATGAAAAAAAATACATCTTACAATAAAATACATGGAAAAAAATACATCTTACAATAAAATACATAAAAATAACTACAACGATGTAAGAAATATGGCGAAGTCACTTCACTTACAGATCTTCCCTCAGTGGGAAACCCTAGGATGATTTCGTTTCCAATGGCTATGATAATTGTCATCTCCCGTGATGTTTCTCCACGCGCAGCAAGCAACAGAGTAGACAACAAGGGCAACGACCACTACTATAAGAAATTTGGCCACCTTCTTCCAATTGCGCTTCCACGCTGCCAAAACACCCACTTTCCTTCGTGCTCAACCATATCCCCCTGCCAGGATGGCAATCGACAGAAGGAACGTAATGGCATTGACGATCCCAATAATGTTATTGCTGAAACCAGCCATCTCTTCTCCTCTGTAACAAACACAGAATGAAGCGTTTTAGGATTCGATGTAAATTAATGCAAAATCGCTTACTCCATCTGAACTACTGGACTAGGTTCCACTGGTGAGTGGAGGTAGTTGGTGAATTGAAAACCGTTGCAGACATGCATGAGAGGAAGACAGAAATGGCACGTCAAGCAGATGCTTTCATTGCTCTATTAGGTGTGTGTTTTTAATATAAGTCTTTAGGAAATTCCGATTGCGTATACCTATTGACAATGGGCACAATTAATCATCTTTTAATCTAAAATTTTAATCTGATGGCTAACAATTAAAGATGCTAGAATATTCTTAGTCGTCCTCCCAAATCAATGAA
>JZKD02S1608103.1:70050-83579 GCA_000966675.3 Picea glauca | reverse complement strand
TAATCAAAATTCTATATTGCTTTATAATATCTGAAATCTATTTTCATTCAAATAAAAGGTTAAATTAAAATAAATTTTTAATTTAACTTTTATGTATGTATAGAATATAAGTTTCATATAGTAAAAATATTAATTAATTGTAACAGAATTTAAATTGGTATTATTAACAACGGAATTTGCAACCTATTTCATAGGAATCAAGCATAATTGAGGTTTACCCTCAAGGGCATTATGGTATAAATCATGTGGAATTTTGCCCATGATTTTCATAGGAAAAATGAAATGTTTGGGGTCTGAAAAGCTCCAGCATCCTCTGCTTCCTTCCATGTGACTGTCGCTCACTCATTGTGCCATGCAAGTTTGCGTCAATCATTTCTCTCCATGTCACCCCTGTGCATACGCTATCGACCCACCACCTTCTATGCTTGTATTGGTCACATAAGAAGATCTGCATAACCTCAAGGCATCATAATTGACTCGCAGAAGTCATTGGCACCGTCTAAGAACAATTATGGGTGTCATTCCTTGTCATGATCCCGATGAAGGCAGTTACTGAGAATGAGAGCGGTGGTTGAGACCTCGTCTTAGAACATAAATGGAAAGCCAGAAAGGATTGGCAGATTTGAGCTCGCGTCTGACAGAGAGCTGCATGTACAGTCTGACAGAGAAGGTCCAGGAGGAGGAGCTCGCGTCTGACAACAGAATTTACACAGTCTAACAGAGCATGCATCGACTGAAAACTTTGAATGTGGTAATCCGATCACACTCTTGATGGTTGTAGCAGTTCTCCTTATATATAGGCAGTTTTAATATTTTGTAGGGGTCGATGGTTGAGCTAGGCTCCCTTACTGTAATATTCTGATGAAGAAAATTGGTTCTCTGGTTATGTAACTTGATTTGAGACTTCTTGATTAATCTAAGTCAACTTTCTTTTTCCATCTTATTTGCCTATGATACTGAGAGAGTTCATGATTGATTGGTTCACATAGATTGTTGTATTGGTAATATGATTAATGTTTGATTATAGTGTTGTTATAATGTCTTTTAGTTTCCTTGAAAATTTGAATTCAAGAGAATCTTGTGTTTGAGTTTTTTCCTCCTTATGTTGCTAGAAGACCTGATGTCCATAGAAAAACTCTACACTTTCTCACAAAATTCTTCCTCCTATTCACCTTTACTCCAACTTACTGACTGGAGTTGATACAAGACCTCAATTGCTTGTGCATGCCAGCCCAGATTTTCAGAGTTGGAACGTTATTATCTCGAGTCTTATCCATTTGACCCCCTTAAAACTCATTTACATTTATTGTATAAACTGATGGGTACTGGGCTTATCCTGATTAAAGTCTGAGGGTGATTCCTAGTGTTAACATAAATGGCGTTGTTGTTGGGGATGGATTTAAGCAGATTGAAGAACTCCCTGGGAAGAACGACATAGATACAACTCTTGATGGTAGACAAGAGATGGATACAAAAATTGATTGTAATCATCTACCTGGTGACTCCACATTAGAGACTCCACTGGGGGGGATCCTATTGACAGAAATATGAAGGGAATGACTAGGTATCATCTTATGAGAATTCTTCATAAACTCCTGTTGTTCTTTATCATCTCATTTTTGTTTTTTCTTTCAGATATAAAGAGTATCATATTTTTCTTTGTTTATTCGGTTGATCACCAGCCTTCCTTTATGAAGCAGACATGCTTTATGCCTTTGTTGTAGATGTTGATATTATACCCTCAACTCAGCCTACTCATAAATATGTGCTTCATATTGAAACCCCTCTTGAAATCAATCACCCTTGCATCCCTGGGGAGGTTGAAACTGATCCAAAACCTCCTCAAATATCATCACATCCTGTTGTTACTATTTAGCCTTGCCATCAGTGTGTTAAGCCTCATATTCAACCCACTAGTTTTCAAACTAGAATCAAAGATAAGTTGTTTAAACCTTTAAAGCATCCATATCATCTTCATTCTTATCCTCTTGATTGATTTAAGTAATTTCCTCATTTTTCTAGAGAGGATCATGTTACAACTGAGAGGCATGTGGAGGCTTTAAAGAATTGTATTAATCACTTTGAGATAGTTCATGAGGATGTTACCATGAGGTTGCTTTCCAAATCCTTGTTAGGATCAGATGTTGTTCTATGGTTTAAGGGTTTGGGAGTTGACTCCATTGGTTCTTAGGTGGCGCTATACAATTCTTTTTTAAAGTGTTGGGGTGAGAACAAGTCCCTTGATCAGTACTGGGATGATTTTAATACCTTGAGGAGAGGGGAAAATGAAGCCTTGGTTGTCTTCAACAGGAGGTTTTACAGTGTTTATCATAGTATGTCTGCAGAGATCAGACCCACGTAGACTGTTTCCATGGTGAACTATGTCATGGCTCAGTATTCAGAGCTTGTCCTTCTCTTGAGAGAAAGGAGATCTACATATTTATCACAGTTATTCACGGATTATGAGCAAGTAGAGGAGAAGCTATGAGCTTGTGGCATGATTCAAAGTCAATATCATCTCAACTCTGAAAATAAGGCAGTTTTTACTTGTTGTCCCTATGAAGAAAAGACCATCATGATGAAAATCATTTGTATGAATAACTAGAAGCAACAATCACTACTGTTCTTGAAATGAATATTTTTAACAGTTGTATTCTTGATGAAATTATTGTTTTAAAGGTTGATCATAGACATGAAAGGAAACGCATTTTTTATGGATATTCTAGTGATGATGAGCATCAAGATTATCTTATATTTGATCACTATGAAGATAGTAAGGATGATGTAGAAGTTGGCCTTGTCACAAAAGACATAACCCAAGAGTTTGACTAGTACCAGCCCTTAGTTGCGCCATGTGAAGAGATCGTTTATACACAGCCATAAGTAAATCAACAGTCATCAGTGGATCAATAACCTCCTACATGAAACCTTCTTCCACCTGTACCTACAGTTCATAGCATGAAACTTTGACCCATAGATGCATGCGGTTTTCATTCAATCAAATGTGCCTATAGAGGACATAAAGCCATCTGTCAGCAGCTTTGAAATAGTGAAGGTACCCTTTCATAAGTTAATCATGTGTTGCCTTCAGTTTAATGACCCTGTCGATGAGTACATAAATTTACACTTTTCAAATTCTTTGGAGCATGCAGGCTTGATCTTTTTATCATCATTTGAAGGTAATATGGGTGATCATAAGAATGAAATTAGTTATCTGTCACACTTTCCTTGTCTTTTATGGATCATTTGTAGTGAACTGGAGGATTCAGTTATCAAACAGTTCGAATGGCTATGGTGGAAGTTTGCTTTCACCTATCATTTTTTAAAAGTCAGTTAACTTAGGTTTTGTACATAAATAAGCTCCCTCAAGAGTATGTGTGTTTTCTTTCATTTTTAGAATAGTGTACTCATCGACCTTTTTTCTTCAGTATGATGTTTTATAGCATGACTCCATAGCCCAAAAGCTAAGGCACTTGAACTACTTGTTCTTGGCAGCTCGCAGGGAGTATGCCATCCCTTGTGGAGCCAAATGTTAACACCAAAATTTGCAACCTATTTCATATGAATCAAGCATATTTGATGTTTAACCTCAAGCGAATTATGGTATAAATCATGTGGCATTCTTGCCATTATTTTCACATGAAAAATGAAATGTTTGGGGTCTGAAAAGATCTAGCATCCTCTGCTTCCTTCCATGTGACCGTCACTCACTCATTGTTTCATGCAAGTTTGCGCCAAGCATTTCGCTCCACATCATCCATGCGCATACGTTATTGGCCTGGCACCTATTGCGCCTATATTGGTCACAGAATAAGATTTGCGTAACCTCGAGGTGTCAAAATTGACTCACAGAAGTTGTTGGCACCGTCTAAGAGCAATTATGGGTGTTAGGCCTCGTCCTAATCTCTATGAAGGAAATTACTGAGAATGAGAGTGGTGGTTGAGACCTCGTCTCAGCACATAAATGGAAAGATAGAAACGATTGGCAGATTTGAGCTCGCGTTTGTCATAGAAGGTCCAGACAGA
This sequence comes from Picea glauca, assembly GCA_000966675.3. Classification (NCBI taxonomy): domain Eukaryota; kingdom Viridiplantae; phylum Streptophyta; class Pinopsida; order Pinales; family Pinaceae; genus Picea; species Picea glauca. The sequence goes on along the minus strand of JZKD02S1608103.1, from coordinate 79,553 downwards.
AGAGCTCACGTCTAACAACAGAATATTGTCTGCACAATCTGACAGAGAAAACGCCCACTGAAAACTTTGAATGCAGCAATTTGATCACACTCCTGATGGTTACAGCAGTTCTGCTTATATATAGGCAGTTTTGATATTTTGTAAGGGTCGATGGTTGAGCTAGGCTCCCTTATTGTAATATTTTGATGAAGAATACTGGTTCTCTGGTTATGTAACTTGATTTGAGACTTCTTGATTAATCTAAGTCAAATTTATTCTTCCATCTTATTTTCCTTTGATACTGAGAGAGTTCATGATTGACTGATTCACATGGATTTTTGTAACTGTATTATGATGAATGTTTGATTATAGTGCCATTGTAATGTCTTTTAGTTTCCTTGAAAATTTGAATTCACGATAATCTTGTGTTTGATTTTTTTCCTCCTTAGGCTGCTGGAAGACCTAATGTCCATAACAGACCTCTACACTTTCTCAACAAAGCATTCCTCCTATTCACCTTTACTCCAACTTACTGACTAAAGTTGATACAAGACCTCAATTTCTTATGCATGCCAACCCAAATTTTCTGAGTTGGAACGTTATTATCTCGAGTCTTATCCAGTCGACCCCCTTAAAACTCATTTACATGTATTGTATAAACTGATGGGTACATGGCTTATCCTCATTACAGTATAAGGGTGATTCCTAGTGGTAACATGTATATTTTAAATTCTATTACAATTAATTAATATTTTTACTATATGAAACTTATATTCTATAAATACATAAAACTTAAATTATAATTGATTTTTAATCACGCTATGATAATGCTCTTTTTTTGTGAAATTAAATATCTTTGAATGGAAAAATAGAAAGGAAATGAAAATTGAAGAGGAATGCACCACAGTGCTACTCTCCCTGATAGTTGAGCGACATCCTCAGACTATCCCAGGAGCACGAGAATAGGGGTTGTAAACAGAAAAAGGGGTAGAAGAAGCATTGTGAAGCTCAGGAGTACAATCCAAGAGCGTTGGAGATATATTCTCAACATATGGTGTTTATTTGCGCCAAAATATTTTCGACAAAGAGTCCCAAGCGCATTTCTCATTCCTATATGATATACCAATATTAAAGTAAGAAACCTTACAATTAACAGTGAAGTTTACAACACATGTGAAGTTGAAAGTGAGGTGGGGATCAACACTTCATATAGGATGGGTAATCCTTTAATTTTTTGTCATATCTTGTGGCTTTATGTCACTTTATTTATACATGTTTTGTATACTATGAAGTTGGTCTAAATTCATTTACATGTCACTTTCTTTATAGAGTTTTTGTATACTGTGAAGTGAGTCTAAATTATTTTATGTGTCGCTTTCTTTCCACGTGTTTTGTATATTGTGTAGTCAGGTCACTTTCCCCTATATTGTGCAGCGATTGTAAATTCTCTTATATGTCACTTTCTTTGTATACATTTTGGTTATATTGTGGACATAATTTATAGTCCATTATATTTGTATACATTTTGGTTATATTGTAACAGAATTTATATCCCATTATCTTTGTATACATTTTGGTTGTATTGTGACAGAATTTATATTCCATTATATCACACTTATGTTTCTAGACAGGATAAACATTAGGATAAATCGAATTTATATTTTATTATATCGCACTTTTGTTTCCTTCATAAATAATTTACTCTCAAGATGCATTGGATATATTATATTATATCTTAAAGATGGTTGTACAATGTATTTTATTTTATTTTATGTTTTTCATGTCTTTTTGGTCTTTCTAATTCTCATTTAATTTTTATTTTTTCTTTATTAATATAATCTCTAGAATAAGTAGAATTTGCCTTAGATTTAAAATTCCAAATCTATACTAAGTTTAAAATTTCAAAAATTAAAATTAAAAATTGATAACATCCGTTGTATCTTTAAAGTTGCGGGTTTGTAAGCCTAGTAGTACCCTATGAGACATGGTTGTATAGTCATTGATTACTACAAAGGACCAGATTTATCTTCATCTACACTATAAGTTAATTAAGACATATTTGAAATAATTTGTATTCTAAGTGTGGCGAATTTCCCGATGAAAAATAATTGTATGTTTTATAGCAGAGTCATTCTATTCCTTTTTATCTTTTACCAGATAAATTGCCTTGCTTTATTGTGTGGGACACGAGCAAATGTGTTAACATGCCTTGATTATTTCTGAGAGACATGGTCATACCATTATTTGGTTCTTATTACTAACGCTGACTTTTTAAAATGTGTTTGGAAATAAAATGCATTTGAATGAATTTTTTTATAGACAACATGAGAAAGTGGCATTTATTATGTTTTATTTTTCCGATCAAAATTGGTAGAAACTATGTTTGAAAATCTAGATTTTACTTCTATGTTGAAAACTTTGTTTTTAAAAATATTGGACAATTTTAAAACTGAAAAAGGTAAAATTGTAGTACAGGAAAACCACGCTTACAAAAAATGGAGGCATTTAAATACATAAGACAAATGGTATAGGAAAGAAGTAATATAAAACATATACCTTATAAGCATGTAAACCATTGAACACCAATGTAAAAATTCTTAGGCTCTCTATTCTTTATGGTCCACATCGTTTCTCCTGGTTTAGGCTATTGATATTCTATTTATTATTTATCAGAGCTTTACTCTATGTCAAAAATGTGATTTTTCCAAAATATCTTTCTACTTTTACATTCTCTAGTTGTTTTACGTTTACATTATCTAGTTTTTATATAAGGTAGTCCTCGAAAAAACCGGTTCCAAGGTCTATCATCTCTCTCCTCTCATGCAGAAATATGTTTAAGAAATGAAAAACACTAACCGCAAAAGATCAATCCCCTTCAAATCTCTTCTACGGTTCTCCCCACAATATCTATAATTTGGAGGATAGATATTGTCAAATCTCCTATCTCCCGCTAGATAATTAGTAGATAGATTTGTTTGGTCACTCGTCAAAAATCGCCTATTGACAAGCAATGCTCAAAAGATAGATCCTCTTTGATGAAAGAGGTTATTAAGTTTTTCCAAAGAATATCTATATGAAGGCAAATAAATCTACAGAAAATAGATGGGACTACTTACTCACTATATAAATCTTAATTAGCCCGTGAGCTACAATAATCAGACCCGGTTTCCAATATTTCAAGGGAAGAACAACGGGAGAAAAAACCCCAACCGTAGTGTTGTATCCACAGATTCAGCGTCAGTATACCATGAATAGGTTGCAATGACCATAACCATCCAATTTCCACATAATATTTTTAACAATGGTTACTTGGACGGAGTTTCAAACTCAGTCCGACTTCAAGAAAATGAAACTTGAAGTTCGTGAAAAATGATTTCTTCTCATTTACATGATTAAGATATTAAACCCTAATTACATATCACAAACTTGGAAAATGATTCCACACAAACATTCACAATTTAAAGAAAATTTCCAGATTCTTCTTCAGTTTGATACAGAAAATGACCAAAAGAAAATCTTCCACAAAAAAGATAAAATGTTTGTAACTCCATAATAAGTTTGTAAGACCAAAAGATAAGCTTCTACAACAAAGATAAAATGTTTATAACTCCACAATACATTTATATGACAAATTTCCTTTCTAGTTTCATTTTTTGCCAGCCTGAGAATGGAACGAAAGTAGCTGACACATACAATATTTATTTTATGGACTAAATTTTCCCACACACAAATATCATGATAGATTTAGATTAATGATTAACACACTTATAATAATTGATATTGGCCTCCACCTATGTTGTTATATAAGGTAGGAGACTTGCATCGAGGAAAAGTGTACCTTTGATAATCAATCCACTTGTCCAAACATTCCATATGAAAAACATGCCCACATTTATCTAGGAAGTGGATTCGATTAGTTGCCTGAAAATCAATTAGACAAACAACACATGTAATATGTTTCCGACGATATGCTAGTAAACTTATGTATTCAACGACGGTCGACAAATTCTCACGGATGGTCTGTAGAGGGTTGTTAATGGGGCAGGAAGAAGAAATATCATGAATGGTTGCGGTGAAAAGAACTATGGGCCAAAGTGGGAGAGGGTTATGAGAAGGATATTGACGAGCTTCTTCCATAATCCCAGCTCTACGAAGAGGGCTCAAAATCTAATTCAGTAAACGCCTTCCCAATTTGACTACAAAGACGAGGATGAGCAACAACCTCAGGACGCGCAGGGTAGACAATGTTGCATTGTCCCATGAGAAGTGGAGAGTGAGTGCGTGCATCGGATCCTCGACTTTGGTGAAGAATATTTGTAATGGCGAAGCTCTTGCTTTTGAGTTCTGCTAAGGAGTTTTGGAGTTCAACCCACTTGATTACAATCAATGGGCCTACATCACACCGACAGTTGTCATCATGAAGGGGTGGGTGGAATCAATTTGCCTTTAAATCCAACGCTCCCCTTAATACCAAACCTCCACGTCAAGTGGACCTGAAACCCTAGGTATGAAATTCGTTTGTTTTATGTTCACCATTTCAAACCTTCAACCATATAGTTAGACAGTGATATCGGTGCCCTATAGGACAACTGTGTAATCTCCCATATATATCAGATTAAGATTTCACTGTGTGTGAAAAATAAAGATTAAAAGTGAATAAAAACTTAGACAATCATACTCACCAATATGCCAGAATCGAACCCAACAATGAGACCAACCATTGTCAAGAAATCGATTAACTCTGAGAAAGAAAAAGATCTCAGTAAAATAAAATGTCCATCAAATATACCCTTTATCTGCATCATCCCCATTTTCTTATGTCTGTAATGGTATGCAAGCTTGGCTTTCGACTGCCATTTTATTTTTTCTGTAATGGTATGCAAGTTGGCTTTAAAGGCCTTGCGCATCATCATATAGATAAAGGGCTCACATATCGATTTTATAAAAGAAGGGTGAGGGGCTCATGGAGTGGTGGAAAAGGCCACCCAAGCACATGACGACGTACTAGACCTAAACCCCAAGAGAAAAATCCTATTTTTCACCGGCTCCTCACAACGACATGGAAAAGCATGTGACCGTTGCTTAGGAATACCAACAGAGATCCGCAGACATAATTCATTGCTATATTCGGCCATTTCAATGCTCTGTTGCCCTACAGATGGATCGATTATTTGTGCCAATAAATGAAGGAGAATAAAATCAAAAAAAGTTGTACACACTAGGATACCTGTAGGTAGATGACTCGCATGGGGCATATTTCTTCGACGTAATTTGCGAAAAATACGGTCAGTATGTAGCGGAGAAGAGTTTGTCGTTTATATGTCCAGGATGAAGAATGAAATTTGTCTTTCGGCTGGTCAAGCATGAGAACGACGACTCCGTTAGGATAAACATTTCCTCGAACAAATGATGCAACTTTTGCCATTATAGACAAGCTAGCAGTCAATCCCAAAACCCTTCTGAAGGGCCTCAAACTTTGGGTTGTAGCTCTTTTGTAAGCAAAGGATGAGCCAAAACAAAGCTTCTCTGCTAGTGAGAAAGGAGTTGAAGCCCTGTTATATGCGCGGAAGCCATTAAATTTGGTGGTGCTAGAGCCTGGATAGATAAGCATGAAAGGAGGCGGTATGTAATGATACGCAAGTTTTTCTTTAAAGTCCTTGCATGTCATCATATAGATAAAGTTCTTGCATGCCATGATATAGAAAATCATGAAAGGAGACAGCCAGTCACAGTACATGCTTATTGAATAGTGGATCGACGATAATTATCCAAAGGATAGATGACAGGTGGATACATTGAGGTTGATACATTGATGTGAAAGGCAGTGGTATTGGTCTGGTTGACAGGTTTTGGGTGGATAGGTTCGAGTAAAAACCTATTCTTATTCCTATATACATGAGGCCATGCGGTGAGTATAAAGTGGTTTCGAAGGGATGGTTTTAGAAAACCTATCACTAAAAATGCCTTCAGCATAATTAAAAGTATATGATGCAAATGCACATTAAAAATTATTTGGTCATATTAGGGAGGCAAAGGGGAGGCATTTGAAACAAGGAAGTCACCCACCTCTCTATTTCCAAGTGGGTAAGTTGTGTATGGAAAAACATGAAAATATTAATATAGAATGAAATTATAACCAAGTAAATTATAGTGTTAAGAGTTATTTTAAGTATTATTATATTGTTAAATAATTATTTTAAGTATTATTATGTTGTTAAGTATTGTTGTTAATTTTATAAATTATTAGATATTTTTAAGTATTATTTTTAATTTTATAAAATATTATATAATTTTAAGTGAAAAATTAACCAATCATAATTATAAAACCATTTGAGAGATTTGATTTTATTATGAAATTATGCCATAATTCTGATTGGGTAAATGATTACTTGTACACAATAAAAATAAATAAAATGAATAAATAAATAAAACAAATTTATTTTCAAATAATTTGTTGGTTCTCAAATATATACTAATTGAATCTGGTAGTGGAGTATGACCTATTATTATTATTATTGTGACTTAAAATTGTTTCTATTTGGCTAAGAGCCATTGATGAGTGTCCCCACTACAAGTTGACATACTAAGTTATGACAAGTTTTCCACTTTGAATAAAAATATACAAAGTGAATGAATTGAACATTTTATACAATTAAATTTTATGAGGTAACTATATATTAAAATCAAATGAGAATTGTTATCCCCATGGGTAATGACCTTTGGATACCTTCACAAAGGTGTCGTGTAGTTGCTTGCATGAGATATCATGTATGTATCCGTCAGATCATTTTCTCCATTTCTCCATTTTGAGACATGATCGTGCTAGCTCAACCATGATATAGCTCAATTCATACCGGATCTTGTGATGTTAGATACAATTTGATGGTCCAGTTTGCTTCATTGACATTCCTTGCATAATATTTACTTAGATATAATGATATAACCTCATGGAATGCATAGTTTGAAGTTGAATCTTAGGTAGAGCCTACAGAAAGACATGAAGCAAATCCCTAGGAAGGACACAATAAAGAATCAAAGAAGCTCATTGACTCAAGGGAACACCATGTTGCAGAGTTGAAAAAAAAAGGATCAATTCCTATAATTGTTGTATATCGTCATCCACACCATATAGAGAAACAATAGTCATCAAGGCAAGGGTGTGTGCATAAACACACTTATATGAACCAAAATGGCACTAGAAAGGAAACCAATCAAGAGACGCATGGAGGACTACCAACACTACAAGACAATATCAGGATAGAAAAACAATCCCATGGCACCACAGGCACGATCAAGTTGGAAAGGCAACAATTCATCATGTTCATCTTCCATTAGGATGGACGGATGGTCGTACTTGGTACCAGTTGGCTACATTGCTTAGTCAATCATATTGTATGGGTTATTTTCATGTTTCGAGGACGAAACATGTGAAAAGGGGTGGAATGCAGTATACCTAGGGAGGTAATAGGGGTACCTAGGGAGGTGCCCAATGGAAATGTGGTTATGTATTATTAGTGGAGGTCATTAATGTACGATGGAATAGGTCCACTATATTATTAAATAAAGCCCATGTAATAGTGTAAACACAATAAAGGTGAAAGGTCTTCTAGAAGGCTCTACCTACTAGAATATTCCTTCTCTAAAATGTTCATAGGAGATAGAGAGAATGTTATATAAAGAAGTGTAAACAATGTATTGAAGCATAATGAAGAATATTGTTATTGTAACAAATAAGGATTGTTTGAGGAGTGTTATCCTTCCATAAGGATTAATATATATGGTGTTACATTACCTCAAGGGTTTGGACTATTTCTTGTGTTGAATATTTGGTGAATGATTTAATTTATTCTTGTTCAGATTTAGTGATTATTTTTAAAGTATAATTGTAGATCTTTTCAAATACTTAACAATTTTTTTTCCAAAACACAATAATTATTCTAGTTTAAACCATGTCAAGCTTGTATGTGGATTAGTCCTTATAACTTTATATGAGCACTAACTCCAACCTCAAGTAATGGATAACTTGTACCAACTACTAATAGAACAAAAGGAACTGGCACTACAATTCCTTAACAAGCCCTAGCTGCATCATCTCTAGCTCCTTTCAAACCCAATGGTTGACAACAACCATCACAACTTCATGCCAGACGTTATGGGGTTCAATTTTCGTATATCCATTTTCATTATGGCTTTCATATTCGCGCCCTTTTTTCTCGGCAACGGCACAAGTCGCAGCATGTTAAAGGGTAGCAGGCCCTGCTGGGTTAACAGTGGCACTAGATTGTAAAATTCAGATCATATGAGAGAGAGAAATGTGTAACATCCGCAGAGATTGGTGGTTGTTTATACCATGAGCTTTTATTTTGCACTTGATAGGAGACCCATACGCAACAATCATTGTGCGGGGATAGCTCAGTTGGGAGAGCGTCAGACTGAAGATTTGAAGTTCGCGTGTTCGATCCACGCTCACCGCGGTGAGTCATACCATCGATATGAATAATGAGCAACCGAAAATAATTTAAAAAAAAATTACTAAATTTCCATATCAGATGGCTGTGTGTTTGATATGTATATGTATCATATATCGACTATTTTATTTGACCAAATTTAGTTCCACGATTTTCATTTTCCATCTTTCAAATAATGTGCATGCACATTTAAATCACGATGTTATATATTCTATTGAAGCTCTTTATCAATAAAAATTGCTCAGTATTAATTTGTGAAGACCGTTAATTTTTCTCTGCTGAGTGTTAATTTATGAAGATAATTAAACTAGTTAATTTTTCTCTGCTGAGTGTTAATTATGAAGAAGTTAACCTTTTGCATAAAATGCTAGTTTAAGATTAAAATTAATATCCATTACTCTTCCATCATCCTTATTACGCCTGGTTTTCGATAAAAAGCAATTTCCAATATCTAGATGGAAGTGAATCTACACTGGTGTGAATCTAGATGGAAGTAAATTTTCTTAAATAAAAAAGTCACGATTAGTCATGATTTTTTCCTTGTTAATAGATTGGATGAGGTTTTCTCAAATCTAGAATCTATCATTATGCATTATGGGGTTTCTTTTACATTTTTTGGTTTCACAGTGGTTGATATATGGTTGATATATGTAGCTATGCTGAAGTTTTTAGAAATTGATATACTTCTATGAACTAAAAAGGGGAGGCTAGATTAAATTTTTGAGGGATTGATATACCTAGGTTGTTAGATCTAGCATATTTGATGGGATTTTTTTAGAGTGTCAAACAATACGATTAAAGTGAAAAGGGACAATGGTCAGATCTAGCATATTTGATGGGACTTTTTAGAGTGTCAAACAATACGATAAAAGTGAAAAGGGACAATGGTCACCCTTGACATAACCCTCTTGTTACCTTATAAAAATTCGATGGCTTCTCATTTTCCAAAATTGCAGATAGGTAATTAAGATGCATTCATCAATTTACCTATAGGTAAACCTCAATTGTCAAATCCATAGTCAAATAGACTTTCCCAAGAAGATAACAATGTTGACA
>JZKD02S1608103.1:57891-70000 GCA_000966675.3 Picea glauca | reverse complement strand
AAAATTCACACTTCAGAACCAAAATTTGCACTTTTGGAATTAAATTATTTGAAATTCACACTTTCACAATCGAAATCCACACTTTTGAAAATTTAAAGTATAAATTGGCAATTACCTTTGAGGAGTGCAAGGGTGGGCAAGCCATCAAGTTTGGACTTGATACACTTAATTTCTTCGGCCATTTGTTTATTCCATGGAACTAGATTTTTCTTCAACCTTTGACAAAGAATGGWTGYRTCCTTTGCTTGCTCTTGATAGAAGTTTTTGATGTAGTTCGAAGAACCCAAAAATATTAGGAGTTAGGTATTGTTCATAATAATATCAGAGAAATATTTTGATTTAAACAAAGCATGTGGTAGTAAATTTATTTTTCCTTCCTTTAGTTTATATTCTTACTTATTAAGTTGAAATAATTGGTCACAAACTCTAATAGTCTCATACCATTGATGCAAAGGACGACACATGTGTGGTTTATGGGACGACCCGGTAGCACCAACCAACAAAAATTGCCCTCTTTGTTGGCGGATTGGAATGCCTGTGTTGCCTCCAAGTCGGAAGATGCAGATATGGAAGTTGTGGTGCTTGAATCCTTTGCCCCTTTGATCAGAACTATAAATTATATTATTATGGGCACCTTCAACATCCCTGCACCACCCAGGGATTACCCAGGAAAATCCCAACTTCATCGACAAGGAGAGGCCAGACACCACCAGTGCTACCTAAGCAATCTTCACCTATTAGAACTGGCACAACATTGAAGAAAGAAACACAAATCAAGCTAGGGTTTCCGCAGTGCGGTGAAGATCAGGAAAAAATGATGGTTTGCAGGGATCGAAAGAAACCCACCATCAACTGGCATAACAATATTTGGGAACGAAGGGCCTTCCCTCATCACATCCTGGCTTGCTTTGAGACCAAAGAATGATATATTATTGCAAAGATTTGGTATAGTTAGCATTATGTGTATTTGTTTACATTAGTGAAAAAAGGAAGAATGATATATTATAGTGGAAAAGAGTTTGTACAATGGGGTATAAATGGAGTGAATACAAAAACTATTGGAAAAAGTAATAAAAGACATAAAATGACAACAACTATAATGGATAATAGGTATTGTTAATGAACAATGTAAATTGGTAATTGAATATAGTGAAAGTGTTGAAAGAGGAATCTCCATATGTATATGAAAGTGTGGTTGTATTGCATAAAATTACAATGGTTACAATTAAGAAGGTTTTTAAAAGTACATATGATAGAGTAAACATGTGAACATGTTTCTTTCAGTTTGTTGTTCCAAGTAAGGGCATATGTTTTTCATTGGTTATGTGGAAGATGAGAACCGTTGTAGCTTGAAGAAGACAAGGTCTACATGCAAAGAAACAAAATAGATGAGACAATTAAAAGAAAAAATACAATGGAAAGCTAAAAAAAATGATATTGAAAGTGAAAATACCGACTTAACATATATACTTGAGCCATTAGGGATATGGAAATGTGAATGTAAATGAACAGGGAACATATGTTGTACATGAAAAAATGATTTGGTAAGTAACAACATTTTTTTGGGTGTGGATATAAATATATCTTTGTAAATATAAGAATCATTTAAAAAAAATAGAGATATGAAGAAAAGGATATATGAAATGAAGAGAAAAAAGAACTTAAAATAATTATAGTTAGAACTTACAATATTGGCACGAAACCAAAATGGGATAAGTACAATTGTCGACACAAAGGAAGTTATTTCTAGTGGATGATGGTATATTGTGTTGATGTCCATGGCAGAAGGTTGAGACGCAAATAGAAAGCTATGCTATGAATTATGAGGAAAATAAAATAATAATATGATAATAGTGGAAGACATTGTTTCAATCAAAAATTAGATGTGAAATATGAGGATAAAGTATATAAAAAAACACATATATAATTAGATGGAAAAACTATAAAAATCCCTCATAAAAAAATATTTGAGAGAAAAAAGCACCATCTAACATGAGGTACTCAATGGAATTGGAGACACAGAAAAATGATTCTGTATAAATAGAAAATGGAAACAATGGATTCTATTTAAAATCAACCAGGTTGCATTAAAAAGGAGGTCGTCAAGGTGGCAACATCGTTGTTGGGGGAGTGTACCAAGTCACCAGGTGTGTGGGGGTAGTGTAGCGATGCATTATGTATGTCGTGCTTCCATAACACTCGATCTGGGCGCACGTGTATGCATAATATCATTGTCACATTTGTTGCCAAATATATCAAGATTGAATAGATGCAATGATAACAACCATTGCATTGTAGTGTTTTACTTTTCATAAATAATTAACGCAATGTACAAGAATGTTCCATGTAAACAAAATGATGATTGTGAGTTAGTCTTTTTTTACCAATTTCCTCACCTTAATTGTAAACACTATAACTTGTTTATTCTGAAAAAATTATTGACAGTACCCACATCCCAAGTTAGGATAGAAGAGAACAATTATCCTTCAATAATTTTACTTGAAGCAATATATATTAATTAAAATCAACTACTAATTTATGAGTTCTTACATGATATAAGTCATTTAAAAATTAAAAGTATAGAAGTTATATATTTAAATAAAGTCTGATTTGTTGACATCACTCTCCCTCTCCATTCCATCCAACCTCTTCTGGTGGTGCCTTAATTGCTTCAAATATCTTCCAATTTATTTTTAGTATCTCTCCCTTCCATCTTACCTTTGGTTACCATAACCATATGATGCTAGACATATTGATGGATGTTGTTCCTTCTATTCCAACAACCAATTGTTGAGTTATTTTTAAATATTTGTTGTATAAAACTGTGTTTTTTCTCAATGTTCTCATGGGATTCCACCAATGAACCACTACCTTGTATCTTTCAACAACATCATTCAAATATTTGTAGGAATTTCCCTTTGCACTGCCCAAACATAATGCAGAATGTGTGTTTGATGACCCTATTATGAGAATTTGTCCCACAACAACATCTTCTCTTGTAGAGTGTTCATCTCAGGGCTTGTACATAACGGTCTAATGTAGTGATCCTTAATAGTGTGGATACTATCCCTCAAGTATGATTCCATGAATTTATGTGTGGGTTGTATATGAGAGATGTTTTTTATTTCCTACACTGTGGATGTTAGAAATTATTAATTGAGTCTGCATTGTTCGCAAAGGGTGTGTAACACCTTGTTTCCCCCAGTTTGTAAATATAACTATATTCGCCAAGAGACTATGGAAAACTCAATATGTGTGAATGTTTGATTTGATGGACCTTTGCATAAAAGGTCAATGAATGTAATTTTTTTTATTTACTAGAAAAATGGATAAGTGTTGCATGACTACTGGAAGGGGGGTGTACTAAGAAATACCACAAATGTTATGAAAAGAGATGGTGAATGGAACCAGGAATGGTTGTGTTAACCTTCACCAAACCAGTACCTTACTCGATTTAAATTGTTGAGGGTCAGAATAGTCTTGTGACCTAGAAATGAATTACAATCAGGCTGGTAGTTGGGAAGACCTCCTTAAGAGTTAATGAGGGGATGGGGTAGAGCACCCATCTATAAGGCTTCCATACCTGACCACGGACTAGGAATTTGAGCCACACGCAACCTTGCTGAGACAGGAAAGAAAGAAAGCGTGGTGGGCAGAGGAAGAACCGTGAAGAGTGCAGAGACGGGAAGCAAAACTCCCAGGTTCAAGGAAGAAAAAAGAGATAATCATTATGGTCGTAGGAAATGGCTAAGAAGGTTATGATACAAGCCGATAAACGAGGTTGGTCCTCCTTGCTTGGTATCATGTAAACCATTTACAGGTTCCTGTAGGAGAAGGAGAGTAACATTCATCCCTATCTGTTTATGTGTCGGAAGAAGAGATTCAATCTCAAAGCATCATGGTCTAGCTCGGGGGTGGCTAGTGGTAAACCCATTAGGAGTCATTGAGCCTATGGTTGGGTGGAAATGGGCACCCCTTCCAGCAGTCACTTCACGTTATCTGGTTCTGATTAGTGTTTTCATACTCTATGCATTGAATTGGGAATTAATGGTTGCATGCATGTATTTACATATCTATAAATGTTTTTTGTATTGAAATGGTTAAGTTATGTGTATACATTGGCTTTCTTGAGAAATTATGCTTATGCTTTTCCCGTATGCTCCATTTTAACCCTCAAAGGTGTTTTCCCGGGGAGCTACCTCATAGTTTCAGAGTCGTAGGAAACCGCTTGGCACTGCTACCATCTCGGTAATCCCACAGTTTTACGCCGCCCTATTTTAGAACTTAAAGTTCTACGAGATAGGAAGGTGTTTACTTCAAACCAATATCCTGAGAGATGTTAAACTCACACCTAGGACCTTAGCCAAACCTTGGCTAAGAGTAGAGCTCATAACCTGAGAGTCATCAGAAGGTCCATGTGACCTAGGTCTAGGAACCCTACGCTGAGCCCTAAAGGAGCTAGCTCTTGATGGTTTCAGAGTTTTGGGAGCTCGAAGCCCTGGGATGTCAAACATCACGATAGTCAAAATTACTCGAACTCTTGGAGTAACAAGAATCATAGAGGAATCAAGAACTTGACAGAGGAGATGAATGTGAGTTGTTCATTAGGAGGAAAATCGATCTGATTTGTCAGATCGACCTAAAGATCCACTGGAGTTAACAGATCAAACACCAACCGTTCGATTAGATCGATGGTTGGGAATCATTGTGGAGCGTGAAGGAAAATTAACGGACATGCTAGTTCACGGTCTGTAATCAACCAACGTCATTGATCTCATCAGGGTGGAGGATCAACGACCACAATTTAAAAAAAAAATGGGCGAGCACTTTTTAGATTGCGTAGATTGAACTCTCTAATAAAGAGTGAGCACATTGGGGTTCCACAATCACTGTGAACCATTGATCTGTGAATAGATTGGTATTGGTCGGATATCGACCATGAGCTCTAAGGGATGTTGAAAGATGATCAAACTGGAGCAATGAGGTGTAGTGACGCAATCCATGGTGACATGGATTTAAGCTTGACGACCCACGTGTTACCTGGATTCATGCGCATCACCTACCTTATAGAGCCTTTGGAATGTGACACATTTCATCCCAGGTGAGGGAGCGTGTCGCCCTTGAACCATCTACGTGTCATCCCCTGGTACGTTCCCACCTAGCCAACGTGGTTGGTGAAGGGACCGGAACTCCGGAAGTCCAAGACTTTGGGACTCTGAAGGATTTGGGGGGTAGTATCGTAGAGATTCCAAAGTGACCCGAAGGCCAAAGCGTCAGAGTTCATCGTGACCGTTGAATAAAGGAGAACGTGTGGCAGAATATCTTCCACTTCAGAGAAAAGACACTCTGGAAGAAAAGTGGTATTTCTTGGGTCCAGAACTACCTAAGTTATGAAGCTCGAAGTTCATCTGGACCATAGATCCAGAGGAGGATACGTGGCAGTAGATCGAAGAGTTTGAGAGGTAAGAGCTTCGGAAGATTTGTGTGCAGTAAAGTGAAAACTTCGCGAAGTTGTGAAAAGCGTAGTAGATATGGACCATTAGATCCAGAAAAACACGCAGCGAAGATCTGTGTACTCTGGGAGAAAACCACTCCAGAGGAAAACGAGAGTAGTGAAGCCAAAAATATCAAATCCCGAACTGCCAAAGTAAATCGTGGCCATCAATATGAGAAGGACACACTTCAATAGATCATGGACTTCGAAGAAACGAGCAAGGGAAAGGAGGAGTCGGTGACTGAACGTTGTCCGAGGCTCCAAAAAGGTAAGAGGTTAAAACCTTGATTGTCGATTGTGTGGACATGTGGTATCATCTCTGTCACTTCGGAGGTAGAGCACTTCGGGGGAAAACGAGGAGTGAAGTCCTGAAGGAAAAAATTCTTGAAGTGTCGAAATCCATTGTAACTGTCCGTTGGAAAAGGACATGTGGCACTTGATCCACAACTTCACGTGGAAAGTACTTTGGGGAGAAAAGGTTTTGGAGCGTTTGAAACTCCCAAACGCCGAAGTCCCGAAGTAGATCACATTCGTCGATCAAGAAGAGCATGTGGCGCTTGATCTGTAACTCCAGGTATGGAGCACTTCGGAGAAAAGAGGTGTTTGGAACACTCAAAACTCCCAAAGCCACAGTCCCGAAGTAAATCTCAGTCGTTAACTGTGAAAGGAGTGTGGACCGTAGATTTGATCTGTGTGGATTCACCAGTCTGGAGTTCGGGGGATTTGGAGTCAAGTGTGTCGAGAACACCCGAAGCTCGAAGTTCTAAAGTGTGCGAGAAGCATATTGAGTCGGACCCACGTGAAAGCCCCATGGCCTCGACCAATGAACACCGGAGGAACTTGGGAGAGGTATATCTGTCAGCTTTGAGCTATGTTATGAGCATGGAGACCATGGATGGAAAGATATGGATGAGTAAAATGGGATAGAGACCCCGTATGGAGGTTTTGATTTCTTAAGAAGAACGAAATTTCGACGCCCCGCCATGGGTGGGTTACAAGGTGTGTCCAAAGCTTTTAAGATATTCTCTAACTAAGTTATTTTGGGCTTCCAACATCGTTCTCCTCCCATGTCAATCCCTTTCTTCTAGAATGAAATGTATGTTTCCAATCCTTTCGTTATTCTTCAATATAAGAAGGTATATTTAACTAGCATTTTAGGGAAAAATTTAACTATCCTCATAAATTAATACTGAGTTGTGAAGTGGAAGAAAAACACTAACCGTCGTCCTTATAATCTGGAATTTAGTCAACTTTCTTATGGTAATTCAAGTTGCTCATTAATCGTCTCAATGATATGACGCAATGCGGTGAGCATGGATCGAACACGCGACCTTCAGATCTTCAGTCTGACGCTCTTTCAACGGTGATTTTGAAGGATGGGACAATATAGTAACCTAGTAAAATGGTATAAATAACCACCACACATATCCGTTGTCTTACTGTTCGTCAACTGCTATGAAAAAAAGTGCAAATATGAAAGCGAAACTGCTATGAAAAAAAGTGCAAATATGAAAGAGACAACGGAAATGTATAAAATCCTTTGATAGGAAACAGAAGAAATAACAAGGATTTGGGATATTGAACACGAAGTAAATCGAACACGCAACCTTCTGATCTGTAGTCAGATGGGCTACCATTGATGAGTGTTGCGGTGATAAATTGATGAGTGTTGTGGAAATCTCTATGATATATCAATGGATGTTCTACATCAAATTCGGTAAAGAAATTGAAAATGGAGATGTGGGGTATCTAACCCCATACCTCTCGCATGCAAAGCGAGCGCTCTACTATTTGAGCTACATCCCCAATTATTTATCATAATTCTGGATCGGAAAATCCATTCTTGGCTGAGTTGTCAGTGATGGTTAATTATGAAGGATGGAGACCTCATGGTATAAATAACCACCACAAATATGATTGTTGGTAACTGTTGCTAGCAATAAATGGATGAATGTTGCAGCAAGCTGTATGATATACCAGAGGATGTTCCACATCAAATTCGGTAAAGAAATTGAAAATGGACATGCAGGGTATCGAACCCCATACCTCTAGCATGCAAAGCGATCTCTCTACCGTTTGAGTTACATCCCCATTTATATATATTAATTTTGGATTAGAGAAACGATTCATCGCTCAATCAATCAGATCTTGAAAGGGAATATGTATGATGCATGTCTAAGCGATGGGATTCTCCTCTATATTACGATGCATCTCACAGCTTTAGTACCTTAGGGCTGGAGCAAGAAAGATTATAGATGTTTAGGATAGCTAGAGGTTATAGATGTTTCCCACATAATAAAACTTAGTGAAGTTGTGCTACATTCTCCTTTAGTTGCGAGGAACATAAAATTGAAAAAATTCTTATATATTAATTCTATAGGATTGCCTTCAACATTTGCAATGGAAATTGCCTCACTAATATTTTCAAATGACAACTTCATAAGCACATTACTTTTTGTTTTATTTCATATCTTAGAACCCATAATTTTTCAATAATGGTTTAGTGGCCTTCCTTGAAGCATTTTTACATTTGATGTTTTCAATGTCAAAAGTTCTTTAACAAGCATCATCTCCAGTTCCTTGCAAACCTAATTGCTATGAGCTAGTTGACAACAACCATCACAACTGCATGCCATAGGTTATGGGGTTCAATTTTCATATATCCATTTTCATTATCACTTTCATATTTGCGCCCTTTTCTTCTTGGCAACGACAAGTCACAGTATGTCAAATATATATATATATATATATAGCTTCGGGTAAAACAATTGAAGGTTAATTGTTCTCTTTTATTCTAGCTTGGGACATGGATTTTTGACAATATTTTTTCCACAATAAACAAGTCATAGTGTTAGCGGTTAAGTGAGGAAGTTGGTTAAAAGGATTAACTGGTAGTCACCATTTTATTTGTTTGGAACATTATTGTACATTAATTGTCTTAAATATTTATAAAAAATACAACTCTACAATGAAATGATTGTTATCACTTGTTTTCATTTATTGTATTTTTTCAATCTTGATATATTGAACAATGTATGACATTGATATTATGCACACACATACAAAAATAAGATGTTGATAATTGTAGGTTAATCTTGGATTTAGATATTATATATACATTAGAAAATAAACTCAAAATATTGAAATCCAAATAGACATTGTAGCAATTTGATATTTGACACTTTTGGATTTCAAAATTCACACTTTAGAATCAAAATTTGCACTTTTGGAATTGAATTATTTGAAATTCACACTTTCACAATCGAAATCCACACTTTTGAAAATTTAAAGTATAAATTGACCATTACCTTTAAGGAGTGCAAGGATGGGCAAGCCATCAAGTTTGGACTTGATACACTTAATTTCTTCGGCCATTTGTTTATTCCATGGAACTAGATTTTTCTTCAACCTTTGACAAAGAATTGTTGCGTCCTTTGCCTGTTCTTGATATAAGTTTTTGATGTAGTTCGATGAACCCAAAAATATCAACAGTTAGGCCTTGTTCATAATAATATCAGGGAAATATTTCGATTTAAACAAAGCATGTGGCAGTGAATTTGTTTGTCCTTCCTTTAGTTTATATTCTTACTTATTAGTCTAATTTAATGAAATTATCATTGACCTTTTAATGTTGGAAGGGGCTTAAATCACTTTAAAATTATTACCCTAATTTTTGATAAATGATTACATGACATATGTAGCACACATTTTCAGCTACCAAGGTTTAATCATTATTAAGAGAAGGTTATAACACCACTCTATACGTAATTCGTACAGGTATTATATGATCCATATGCTTAAAAACAATTAAACATATTCAAGCTCAGAGTAAAACATATTATTTAATGCTATAATTAAAAACCATAGCATTCCATATTAATTCGCATACACAGTGGAAATCATGATAACATAAACAGTAGAGTCATGCACAACGTGATAAAAACATAATTAGATACTTATCTTTTAACGGTGGTAGATCCCACCAACCAAGTGTAGGCCTTCCATGAACCTCCCAGCCTTAGACCGCACTGCTCATCAGCTCAACAATGGTTCACACCCGAGCTGGGACTAAGCTCCACCCCAAGGCAAGGAAATCTAGGCTAGGCTGAGGTTACAGGGAAAAAAACACACAACCACAAGGAAGGAATTCTCTCCAAGGACCTCCCACGCTCACTGCCCACAGACCCTCATTCCCCACATGCATGTTCCACCCCAGGAGTATACACCTTCTCTGTCACATGGACAGTCATTCGGTTGCTAATCTCCCTTGCATTGGGTTACAGGAACAGGTCGGACCAGAAGTCTCCGGGCTCTGTGGCAGCTACAGGGTTCCTTCCACGAATTTTCTCCTTCCTCTGCGAACTCTCTCACCTGGAGGGAGTCGCTCACAGGTCCAACAACCTGTTCTTCCAATCTTCAAACACCTCTCTCACCTAGAGAGAGTGTTGTACAAACTGGCCAACAAGCCACACAGGATCAAACAATACACGTCCACAACATTCAACGGGAATCTAGACACGAACACCCCAGGGCAGCTCCAGACAAGTGTAACAGTATAACCAGGCTTAGCAAGGACGAGACATTTCTATTTTCTCAATTTGGCAACACGAAATAGACTCACATTCTGGATTCTCAAGCATGCGTGATGATTCGTCCACATAGGGGTTGATTCAGACTCCCTGGATTAGAACAGAGAAGGGTATACCAGCTTTCCAGAACAAACATAGACTCTTTCCCAAATCCATGCAGGCTTCTCGTTCAGGGAATATACACACCGGTTTCCTCAGAGTCAGACACAGACTTTTTGAATCACAAGGACGCATGAAGGTTCTATGCAGGAGTCCGGTTGGTAGTACTATCCAGGGCTCTGTACGCATTCAGACAATCAGGTAGAATGAGGGAGGAACCCTTCTCATGGCTCACCCTGGTCGTTTTATTCGCATGCGTCAGGGTTGACACTTGTCACCCATGAAACTGCATGTGTTCCACCAGCACGCAGCTCCCTTGCATGTTCTCCCCTTGCCAGAAAATTAGGATAAAACATAAAATTCACATGTCTTTTGGGATAATATTAAAATATTATTCCCAAGCTTAAGCCCCCTAGGCTTAGCCCCTAGGCTCAACACTTAGCCCCTTTTCCCACCTTCAGCCCCTAATTCCTTTCCCACCCTATGGATGCTTAGTCCCCCTTCACTCATTCATTTTGGTCGGTCTACACATGGTGGTGTTTATGTTTTTCTAATTGTTCGACATGATTACATATACAACAACAGGCTCCTGGCCTTCAACACTTAGGCTCCCTGGCCTAACAACACAAAAGCCTCTAGATTATAAGAACTCGGCTCACCAGCCTATAAAGGATAATTACAATTCCTTTCAGAACATGGTTTACTACGGGGCTCGGCCTTGGGGACACTACAATTCCCCTCCCCTTATTTTTGCACTGTCCTCAGTGCAACTTTACACAGCATCTGCAAGCTTTTCAAAAAGATGCGGGTACTCTATCCGCATAACATCTGCATGCTCCCATGTCACATCCTCAGGACCGTACCAGGTCCACTGGACCCTTACAAGCTCCATAGCTCGATTCCAGAGTTGTTTTATTTTCCCGTCCAATATGCGCACAAGATGCACTTGCAGGACATTTTCTGGTTCCACCTGAATCATATTCCAATCGATAACAAGATTAGCGTCAGGTATATATATTTCTTAAGTAATGAAATATAAGACACCTTAGGTACATTCATGGATGCAGTAATTCAACCATATATGCAATGTATATGTATGTATATACAAACAAATTCAATAACATTAAAATTGTATACAGCATACACAACATAGAATAAAAAGAGAATTGTACTTATCTTTTGATTGAGAGACCTTCCACCCCGAAGCAAAGCTATGACTCCATCGGGCAATGGCTTCCCAAGATAGTCATGGTCCACAATCCTTATCCACATGGCCTAGGCCAAGGTACCAGACCTCAACATCACTCCAACCATTCAAACCTCAGCAGTACTCCAACCAACAGTCTCTCATTCCCCACATGCTTGTCCACCCGGGAGTATAAACCTTCACAAGCACAATCCATCAGTGCTACACCTCCCTTCCTTGGGCTTGGAAACAGGCCGAACCGGAAGTCTTAGAGCACCGTGGCTCCAGGAGTTCCAACTGCCCTCAAAGGTTTCCAAGCAACATCTTCCCGAGATACTCTTTGTAGCCAAAATTTTAACTTTTATCAACATCATCTCATCTGCATCAACCACATGCAGTTATCATGAGAGAACATACAAGAATTCATTTAGGAATTTCAATTAATTCGAAAGGAAATTCAACTTTTATTCCCAAAACATGACATCCTATTTCATGATTCATCTTGGTTGTTGCCACATTATGAATGCAGTCATCCTTGTGATTTTTCCAAAGGCACAAAACTGACTACAATTTTCCTGCAGGACTTCATCTTGCATATTGCCAACAAATTGTTGGTATTTTCTGTGCATCATAATTCAATATGTACAACATCTTATGCAATAATCTTAGAATTTCTGCACCTGGCAATTCAATCACAATTACCAAACAACTTGACCAATAGAATGACTCATCATTCTATGC
>JZKD02S1608103.1:35759-54733 GCA_000966675.3 Picea glauca | reverse complement strand
GCAATCCTTCAATGATTTTCATTATGTGTCCTTCCTTATCCTTCTCTTTTCCATGCCCATTGGAGTTCGATCCTTCTACTCCCATATTGACATCCTTTCCTTCCCGTTCGTCTCCTGTTTCGGGGGTAATCTACACCTTTCCCCACTCCATACTCAGCGTTGGTTAACTAGAATACTGAGCTCCATTGAACTCTGCACACGCACTGTGAAATTAAATTCGAAGTTTGTCATTCCATTAAACCTTCAGGAACAATCCTCAACACTTATAAGCCAGTACGAACAAAACAAAAGACATTTTGATTCAAATAAGTTTTCTGAGCTCTCAATCAACTCTGTAATTTTTGGGTTTTCGAAACTTTCATTTTCGACACTTCAGAATTTTGGGACTTTGAGTTTTGGGGTTTCGGCCCATGAGGCTTTCAAACTTGCTTTCCTTTCCAACCTCTGACTTCCGAAATTCCGATTTACATTTCCCCCCCGAGCCCACATAGTACAGTGGTCACCCACAACTATGGTGGCACGTGGTACGTTCATGAGGGTCCATGTCGCTTTTGACGATGTCATCGGGTCCCACCTATCTCGTTTCTCTTCTTGACCCACTAGAATGTGGTACATCTCCATGTGTCCACGTCCATTCCTAGAAGAATCCAACGGTCAGATCTTTCTCAGATCTACGACGCAGATCCTTTCGACGTTTTCGGGGTTTTGGTTGTCAAAAGTTCGTGTATCCACACATCTTGAACTTCCATTTGCTGAATCATGAATTCACTGTCTACTAACTTACTCGATCCAATGGTCAAGTTCTTCTCCCCACGATCTACGGTGTAGATTGTTTCAGGATTTTGGGTTTCGAAGGTGTTCACCTCTTCTCACCTCCCATCTCCCAAAACGTTGATTTCTTCCTCACATTGGACGGTCATTACAGTTCCGGAGATCCTCCGAAAGAATCTCGTCTGTTCATCGGGTTTATCATCACGAGAGTCCTAACTCTCGATCACGGGACTCCCAAAATCTCGATCCCTGGTTTCCCGATGCAATTAATCTCTGGACACGTAACCTCCATTCATCAGATGGTTCAGATATATCCTGGGGTTTTCACCAAAAAAAATCCCGAGCCCTCGTCATCAGAATTCCCGATTCCACGATTCCTGATTTCCCGAAATGGGTAATCTCACGACACATGGCCTCTGTCATTCAGATGGTCTAGATATATTTTGGGGCTTTTGTCCCTATTCACTCGGGTTTTAACCCTCAGATATCTCCTGACACATCCAATGGCTGTCGGGTTTTCTAGCCGAGATCTGACGGCTCAGACGGTTCCTAACTAATTTGGGATTTCGTGTATCGCAATTTCCACACTCC
The DNA here is from genome assembly GCA_000966675.3 of Picea glauca. Classification (NCBI taxonomy): domain Eukaryota; kingdom Viridiplantae; phylum Streptophyta; class Pinopsida; order Pinales; family Pinaceae; genus Picea; species Picea glauca. The sequence goes on along the minus strand of JZKD02S1608103.1, from coordinate 53,371 downwards.
TATGCAATTTCCAAAGGGCTTTAAACCCCGTGCACACTTTCCAGAGCTAACGGTCATGAGGGTTCAACTTCCCTCCCGAACAAATCCTAAATATCCTACACTTTTGGTGTGGATTCCTCTCTCCCTGTGGACTCATACCATACTGGTTGCGGTTTCATAACACCGCTACACCTCCTGAGTTTAAAAACTTGTCAAGTAACTTCTTGACACTTTGGAGCACACCAGGGTCCGAAATTGGCCTTCCAGACCCAATTTCCCTTCGCATTCTCAATCCAAAGACCACTCCACATACCCTCATTCCCCACATGCCTGTTCCACCCCAGGAGTATACACCTTCTCTGTCACCTGGACAGTCCTTTGACTGCTAATCTCCCTTGCCTTGGGTTACAGGAACAACTCGAACCGGAAGTCTCCGAGCTCTGTGGCAGCTACAGGGTTCCTTCCAAGAGTTCTCTCCTTCCTCTGCGCACTCTCTCATCTGGATGGAGTTGCTCAAAGGTCCAACAACCTGTTCTTCCAATCTTCAACCACCTCTCTCACCTGGAGAGAGTGTTGTACAAATTGGCCAACAAGCCACATAGGATCAAACAATACACATCCACCACATTCCAGGGGAATCCAAACATGAACACCCCAGGGCAGCTCCAGATAGGTGCAACAGTATAACCAGGCTTAGCAGGGACGAGATACTTCTATTTTCTCAATTTGGCAACACGGAATAGACTCACATTCTGGATTCTCAAGGATGCGTGACGAGTCGTCCACGTAGGGGTTGATTCAGACTCCCCAGATTAGAACAGAGAAGGGTATACCAGCTTTCCAGCACAAACACAGACTCTTTCCCAAATCCACACAGGATTCTCATTTAGGGAATATACACACCGGTTTCCTCAGAGCCAGACACAGACTTTTTGAATCACAGGGACGCACAAAGGTTATCTGCAGGAGTCGGGTTGGTAGTACTATCCAGGGCTCTGTACGCATTCAGACAATCAGGTAGAATGGGGGAGGAACCCTTCTCATGACTCACCCTAGTTGTTTTATTTGCATGCGTCAGGGTTGACACTTGTCACCCATGAAACTGCATGTGTTCCACCAGCACGCATCTCCCTTGCATGTTCTCCCCTTGCTAGAAACTTAGGATAAAACATAAAATGCACATGTCTTTTGGGATAATATTAAAATATTACTCCCAGCCTTAAGCCCCCTAGGCTTAGCCCCTAGGCTCAACACTTATCCCCTTTTCCCACCTTCAGCCCCTAATTCCTTTCCCACCCTATGGTTGCTTAGTCCCCCTTCACTCATTCATCGTGGTCGGTCTGCACATGGTGGTTTTTATGTTTTATTAATTGTTATGCATGATTACATATACAACAACAGGCTCTTGGCCTTCAACACTTAGCCTCCCTGGCCTAACAATACATACGCCTCCAGCTTATAAGAACTCGGCTCAACAGCCTATAAATCATAATTACAATTCCTTTCAGAACATGGTTTACTACGGGGCTCGGCCTTGGGGACACTACACCATCCTCTACATAAAAATGGCATAGTAAGGCATATTAATAATGGATAATACCATTAAACCTATAACTTAATAGGGTGATTTTAAGCTATGGTCATTATACCCTGGGATGTTTACAGTGTCTAAGATCATGACTTGAACAAACACATTTGATTGATCCATATAGTGGTGGCATGGATCTACTACAAGCCCAAGGAAGGTTTTTTGCCTTAACTTTATAAGCATGCAACTTTACCTACTTGCAGGACTTAAATCTTATTTTTCCTCCTCCAAAACTTATTTAAAAACCCTATTTATCAAAGTGTATGTGAATTTCCTTAAATAAACTCACATACGTATGTGGGTTCTGTATTAGAAATCCACGTGCATGTTAATTTTGTCTCAAAAAAGATAATCCCGATATTTTGGGTGGATTTTATGGGTTTTTATATTCCCTAGCTTCCTAAATCCCGTACATAATGACTCCAAGCATCAAAATTGAGCAGAAAAGAGAGCCTTGGGGTGAAGGAAAAACATGACTAAGAAATGCACCATTTTGTTGGCATTTTGAATATTTTCATGCAAATCCCTTATTTCCCTAGTGTTTGAGATTGTCCCCTTTGCCTGAAAACCCTCATTTCTAGAATTTACATTCTCCTTATCTTGTCAAGAAGAATGCCTTTGTCTTCCTTAGACTTGCTAGAGTCCATAGTGTTGGAGGCACTCCTATACATTTTTAGCCTCAGGTGGAGGAACTTGGAGCCTAGTTCCAGGACTGTGTCTTAGTGGTTAGAAGATTTTCATAGGATTGTATTGAAGGAGTTCTGGAGTGAAAGACCTTAAACATGATCTACTTCAAACATAGGATTCCAGGTATGCTCTCCTTCATATCTTCTGAAAGTTAGTTATTGCAAGTAGTTATTTTTAATTAACTATCTAATTAGAGCCTGAGAGAAGTTTCCTTAGGTTATGATCTGTTGTGGTTCTGACCCAAAAACCATAGGACATAAATTTCCATAACAACCATTGGATATTTTGATATAGTAAAAAGGTGCAACATTTTGAAACTAATGATATGTTTATGATTTTAGATCTTTGCATATCTATATCTATCTATCTATCTATCTATCTATCTATCTATCTATATATATATATATTGTGTTTCTTATTTTCAAATCATTTTTTCCTAATAATTTTTAGTTAAATAAAATGTTTAATTATAGAAAATTAAATAAATAATTTGTTTAAAGTAAAAGATTGGTATTACCTAATTTTTTTGAAAACCATACATATGTTAGGGGACCTGGCATCTGGCCTGCCAACAATGAGAACTAAAACCAGACCCATGCCCAGTTTAAAGGTGTCCATAACTATCCTAGTTGTTGTAACTAAAATGTTCAAGTAACTAAAAACATTACAAAAGTGGCATGTGTTCTTGTAGAATCTTGAGTCTATCATAACAGTAAAAAGAGTAAAAACAGTAGCAAAAGAAGCTTCATACTCCAAAAGTGCTAATGTCCCGATTGTTGGAAGGAGAATGATGCCAATTCAGAGTGATGATGACGGGTTGGCATAAAGTAGGGAAACATTGGTGACATGCACACCTGATAAGGAGTCGAAGAATGCATCCAACCTGTGACCAATGATTTCATGTCTAAAAAATTGATCAACAATATCTTGGCACATGTCAAAGATTAATTGCAATTGATCTGCTGAGAAGCCACACAAGGGAACCTCTTATAATTGTGTGGGATATTCCACTAAAATCATGGTATCCTGAAGGGACGTAGAAGGATCCATTTCTTCAATGACCATTGGAACTTCCTCCTCTATAAAAGCACAACCCCATTTCTCCTTAGTCGACTGAGTTGATAGAATTCCATCGTCCAGAGTTGAATTGGCCTGCAAACTTTGTCTGGATGACTAGTTGATACTCGTAGGAGGCATCATAGAAGGTCCAACAGTAACCCGAAGAGGAGCAAAGGTAAGTTCCTCTTCTAGGAAAACATGACCCCATACATCCTATTCATGGTCCTATACCATGGGAGGAAGCTCGATCAAAGGTGAGGCAGGAGGAGACGACATACCAGGGGTGTTCAAGGTGGGGCAAGCAAGGTAACGATGGTTAGCTAAGTACTTGTAGTAGTCCGAACCTCGCATGGGCATGTCACTCTCCTGAGGAATGGAGGCGAGAGGGAAGTCAATAAGTTGGATGGAGAGGGGAGGCCAAACCAACAACTGAGCATTCTAGAGCCACACCAAGGAGGGAGCAAGATGAGTGAACAGAGAAAAAGGAGAATATAAATTGGAAAACACAGGCAAAAGTAGGGAAATAAAACCAATCTGAGCCATTAAGGTGGCCATTAAACTGGAGGTGACAACGATCGCATCCATGGTACACCCTCGAGTGAAATCCAATACCAACGTGAACCAGGGCAATACGTTTCCCATGAAGCCAAGTATTCCACTTAAGGACCCAACGTTAGTGTCGTGCCTCAGAGATAGGAATATAGGAGGGGAGGTGGCGGAAGGTGTCATGATGTTTAATTGCATGGTTAAACAAGTGGCACCCCACTTGGGGAGGGGAAATCCAGTTGAGCTAGATCGAAGCATTGATTGCGCAAAGGATGGTTAGGGAATAGGTTGGAATCTATGAAAATATATTTTCCAGATAATGAGACCCCTTCATTTGGTAACTTATAAACGAATTTATTTTCCTCTCAACGACTATGAGAGGTGATAATAATAAGTTAGGGTGAAGGGGGAATGAAAGGTTTCTAGAGATCTTAGGAGATGTCAGATGGGGGAGACTTTTGTGGGGTTGACGCCATTCAAAATTTTGGTGGCCAAAGTGATAATGACTTGGAAATATCCTTCGATAACAAGTTGATTTAGTCCCAAATCAGAAGCTAGTTGAATTCCTCTAAGAAAGTGGACCTGCGGTTTTGTCGTTTCGCGTGTTTGGCGAAGTCGAGATCTGACGCCTATCTCATGCCCGCTTATCATGCCCTTAAATTTTTCTCCAATTTTTTTTCCTAGCTCTGAACCATACCTACATTCATTTGCAAAATGTTCATGTAGAAGAAAATGAAACTGAGATGGTGCGAGAAAGAGTGGTGTTCTGTGGATTGCAAATTGCAATATTCAGTTTCTATGATGCTTGGAGTGCAACATTGCTAGCATAATGAATGTGTTCTCAAATGCATCACACCATTTACATTTGCACGAAACCATTATCATTCTAGGATACTTCGGTGTTGACATGATACAAAATAGTGGCATAACAAATAATTGGACAACTACATGTGCAATTACAATGTCTGTTGTCTTTTTGTTAAGATAATACATGTGCAAAACACACTTATTAACCATATATGGTGAAATGTATCCATATCACAATACAACCTCTTTATCATGTACACAGACGGGTCTGACCACAATACAATTTGTCTTGTACTTGAAATATGAGATGTACATCAAAGATATTGCAAAATTATATTTCCATGTCTCAAAGCATATCTAGATACTTTGCTACACAAAACCAAAATCATTCAACTATGGCCATGCAATTTCTTAATATTTTTTGGCTTGTAATATATTTTGGGCAGGAAAAACTCTATATAATTACAACCATGGATCCAGAAAAGAAAAGGTTCATGTTTCTAACTATCTTTTATTCTATTACGTTGATTCTCGTTTATTGTGTTTACATATTACTTGTTCTCCCCTGCATACCAGCTTCCATTCATGTTCATTGTATTTTGTGCATTCCCACAATGAAACAAACATAATAATTGGAGAAGACGAAGGAGCCTTTACCGCAAATGTAGAAGAGGAGATACAAAGGTGCATGCTTGTACTGTTATTTCATATTCCATTGTTTTGTATTTCATGTATTTTCTGTATATGTGTTCACCTAATTTATTGTATGTAGATATTGTGTGTCTTCCTACATAATAACTTATCTTCATGTCCTTTGTATTTGTTGTGTTGCTGCATTGAAATAAATCGAAATTTGCTTATTTTTTTACATGTCTTCTTGCATACCAACTTACCTTCATGTCCATTGTATTTTTCTGCATTTCTACATTTAAACAAACAGAATAATTGGAGAAGACGATGGACTCTTTTCCACAAATGTAGAAGAGGAGATACAAAGGTGCATGCTTCTACTCTTATTTCATATTCCATTGTTTAGTATTTCATTTATTGTATGTGTATGTGTTCCACTTGTTCTACGGATTTGCACCTAATTTACTGTATGTAGATACTATGTATCTTTCTACATAGTAACATATCCTCATGTGAATTGTATTATCTTTGCTGCTACATTGAAATAAATAGAACTGTGTTTCTCTTTTTTACTTGTCTTTCTGCATACTAACTTACCTTGATGCCCACTGTATTTTCGACATTGCTACATTGAAAGAAACATATTAGTTGGACATGAATATGAATTCTTATATGCCACAGTAGAGGGGGTTGAAGTACAATCTTCGAAAATGTATACCAATTGTTATAGTACATCAAACACACAAAACATGTGGGTGCATATAATATTGGACTAGAAAATGTTGATTTGGAAACAATTGGCCTTTGTTGAGACTTCCTGCTTCCAAACATTTCCCTCCCCATTTCTAATTTTCCCACTTTCTATTATCCATTTTTTTCCCCTCTTCTATACTTAACTGAATTCCCCTTTGTTTTTCTCCTCTACTTTCTCTTTTTGGTTACTTTGCTTAGTCATCTTTTCAAAAATGTCTAGGTCTGTGGGTTGGCAGACTCACGGGTTCACATTTATACTCATGCTTCTATATCACAACTCCAACTGATGGTTTCCTCATTCCATACTTAGCCACTTTTTCGATCACGGGTTCCTAGGATGGAGGGTTCAAGATTGCACCTCTAGCTTTAGAGTTTCCGCGATATAAAGATTGGCCTTTGTACCCCCCCATCATGTTGTATTCTCTATTACACATTTTTGCAGTCAAAAAATTTGAGGCATATAATTTGATCGTTGGGTCCTCATGTTTCCTAAGTATCCGTTGACACCCTATTTCACATTCCATCTCCTTTGACCCTGTATGTGACATTCAGAACAATTATGGAAAATATAAAATCCATATGCTTATTTATTCCTTCTAATGTTCATCCACACATGCTTTCATCAGAAAAAGTTGGACTAGTGACATGGCTATGAGTAGTCAATCATCATAAATATCAACAGACTGCCAAGGCCAAAGGTAAATATTTATACATTGTGTTCCTCATATGTTTACCAAACAAAAATCTGCAACACATACTTTACAGTTCACAAGAAGTATCAACGAGTGCAAGTGAGACACTGAACACAACGCAAGTTCCGCAGACTAAGAGGTCTGGTTGCAAAACTCTAGCTCCATACTTCATCCAAGTTGTGTGTTTACTTGTATATTTATGCCAGGGAAAAAGAAAACAAAAAAATAATGCAGAATAATATTCACATTACTTTTCATGTTCAAAAAATGTCACCAGGTCTAAAATTATAACACCCAAAATAATATCAATAGATGGCTTGAACAACCGTCGAACTGGACAAGTGTTCATTGGGGACATAATGGTCGTCTATAACACCTAATTGGAAAAGGAAAACAAAACTAGATCCATTATGCGTGTTGACATGACAGACAAGGAAGCCCTGATGACAATCACACTGACTATTCCCACACAACTTGTCCAGAAACATGCATAAAAGATATTTCTAGGAAATGGGATGTCCATTAAAAAATTTAATATATTGACCAAAACAATATATGACCGTTGTGATTGTGATCAGATTATATTTCTCAATGAAACAAGTATTGTGGAAAAAATTCATGTGATTTGTTCATGATATTGTTTCGTCCCAGACACAACAATCAACCAACTTGCACAGAGAAACGACACTTACCTAATCAGAACCATTGGTGCAGTTGTCACACTCATGAGAAAACTTGGCTTGCAACACATTCTCCATGTAAACATGGAGAGTCAAACAACGACAAGGAAATTGTAATGTTCTCCATATCTAATTTTGTCCTTTACTTTCACATGTCCATGTATCTCAGTTATGTTGCACAACTATTGCACTGTTCCATGTTGCGACTGCAATTGTTCGACACCTATTCAAATTTGTTTTCCTCAATGGAACAACATTTGCATAAATGGAAATTTCCACTTATACTCTTAAAAAATATAACAAAGAAAATATATGTTAAATAAAGGATCGTTCGCACAACCCAAGCAACATTTGTAACAGAATTGCGAACCAACATAGTACAGGATCTCAAGAATCTAACTATCTCGACAACTGTTGTGTGTATACATATACAATTTCATCCTCACTTTGTTCATACAAATTTCCTTCACCAATTTTCTCCAACGTTTTTTTTTTGTTGTGCAGTTGTATATTATATTATTCAATATATTAACTGTTATGCTCATGTGACAAGGTTGAGGGTGTTTTGGTTGCAGTGAATGTGTACTCGACCCCCTTCAAGCATGTATGTGCCAAATGCAACTCTCATGCTTCTTCCTCTGCTTTCATAAATGATGGTATAATTGATTGTCTACGATGCAGTAAAAAATTCTCTTACATATACAGACATTGCCTCAATGTTTCCATCCAAACTATGGGCAACAAAATCATACATTGTACAATTAGACAACTTCTGTTACAAGATGTGCTTCTTGGGTTAGCAAAACTTCCATATGAAGTATACTTGTAGAAAAAGGAAAACAATCTCTACATGTTGTGTGACTTTCAGGTCCATAGCAAATTTACCTTAAATGAGGACAATGCAATACTGCATATCGGCTAGAAAAAAATAAAAAATCATATCAAGCGTTTGCTAGAAACGAAAAAATCTCATGTGTATCTGTAATTTTTCTTCAATACCCAAATGAATGTTCATGGGACTTGAGTTATTCGGAGTTTGTGCACTTGAAAAAACAAGGAGAACTAACTACAAATCAAATCTTTGTTGTTGTTATTTTGATGTGTTTTTGCATCTCCCAGTAAGAATTTTGCATATTTGTTGGGGTGTCCAAATGAAAAAAAAATGATGGCTAGTTGTAGATTTGTTGGAGGAGTATGCACTTTTTTGGGTGCCCAAATTGGAAAAATGTTTTCCAACTATATAGCCATGACAGGATTTTTGCATTTTTTGGGTACCCAAATAAAAAAAAAAAGATGATCCCCAACTATACTTTTATGATAGGATATCTTCATTTTCTTGGTGCCCTAATTGAAAAAAAAGGGCTCAGCATGGGTTGAAGCATGAGCTTGAGATCTTCAGAACTCCCTATAGGGGTTGGGGAGTTCGAGCATTGGAATTCATACATGCAGGTGTATTTATTGTTGGTGTACAAGCGCATAAGATTGTTCAGTCCATAAATGGGAAGCATGAGGACAAACCCCATACAAAGTATCCAACTGTGAATAAATTAGGTCCATCCTTTGAAACGTCGAAATGGCTTGCTCTTCTGGGAAAAACCATCATGCATTTCCAATAATACTGGAAATTTGGCATTGTTAAAAGTGGTAGTGATAGAACATGACACTATCAGAAGCAAATGTCCATAGTGATCTTTCTTCATGGTAAAATAGTAATCGACATGTTTCTTGTTCCTCATTTGTGGCTTTGGTTATAGCTGGGATACAATGTCAAATCTCCATTGGTTTTGTGTTGTCTTGTGTTTGGTAGACTTTTGTTCATATCTGATGGGCTCGATTATTTTCTCATGGGAACATATACCAGATGTAAGAGAAAACAATGCCACATGTGTTTCTTTTTATATCAAATTGTTTGAAGCATAGGTTGATGTGTACTTCTCTATGGACCCTTGTGGGATCTCACTTGGCGCCTTTTGTGTTCATGTGTTTCGTTGTGCCTCGACTTTCAATACATTTGGTGTTTACTTGGATCTTGTTTTTATGCTTCATTCTGGAAAATTAATGATACATTCAAGATCTTGGTGGTTTTTCTATGATCTTAAAGAATAATAATAATAATAATAATAATAATCTATTTTTAAGGTCACGACCAAGACAACACACCAAATTGGTGTATGAGACCCCCTTGTTTGTGGGACAAGGGATCCCCCTCCGCCCAACAATTTGACTGGTAAAGTCTACAAAAGTATACATACCCTACCCCCATCTAGATTTGAACCTGTGACCTCTTAAGAGGAAACACATGTTCTTAACCATTAGGACCTGACTTTCCTTTTAATATAACCTCTCTGACACAAATGTAGTATGTGGCTTGTTTTAAGACTTTTCCTTGATTGATGAACTTAGAAAAATTCATCTCCGAGAATATTTTGAAATAAAAGGATATATACTATGTGAAGTCCAATGGAACTATCATATCAACCACAAAAAATTAAAATTAAAATTTGTCTTAAAATTCAAATTCGTCATTGTTATACTTACGGTGAAGTTGATAGTACAATAATTTTACTTAAACATCCCAAAATTGATTTTCCTGTGGCTTATGTTAAATATGTATGGGAGATAGTCGAAAATGGTTATGTTGAACCGACATATTAGGTAACATATAACGCCCTCACACAAGCTGAGAAAGATGTCTTGAAAGATCAAAGAAAGAATGATGGAAAGGCATTGTTTTACATACATCAAGCCATGCATGAAAGCATACTTCCAATAGTTGCATCAACAAAGAAACCCAAGGAAGCATGGGACATATTACAAACTGATTATCAAGGTATGGATAAAGTAAAAACTGCAAAACTTCAGATTCTTAGAAGAGATTTTGAAACTATGTTAATGAAAGATTCAGACACAGTAGATTCTTTCTACACACACATCATTAGACTGATAAATCAGATTAAGTCTCATGGTGAAACCATAGAAGATAGAAAAGTTGTTGAGAAAGTGCTTAGGCATCTTCCTCCTAAATTTGATACTCTTGTTTTAACCTTAGAAGAAGGCAAAGACTTGAGTCAGTTCAGTCTAGATGAATTGCAAGCTTCCCTCATTAATCATGAACATAGATTGAACAGGTCAAATATGTCATTGGAAAATGTTTTTTCCACACAGTCATCTATAAGTCATGAAAGAGGAATGGGGATAGATAACTCTAGAGGTAGGGGAAGAAGTTCTAGCAGAAGTGGATGCAATATCAATCCTATAAATATTGGTGGAGGAGGTCAAAACCCAAGTAGCAGCTAGTCAACTTGTCAAAGAACTGACAAATCAAAGATTCAATGCCATTACTATAAAAATATGGACATTATGCATATGAGTGCAGAAAGAGACAGTATAATCAGAATAAGTAAAGTCAAGATCAATCACACAACACAAATTACCAAACACGACCTATGTTTATGGCACATGTTGTAGTTGTGCCTAGTGCAGAAGAAATTCCTAATATAGTGTCACCAGTTGAATGCAATGTTGCTCAAGCAAATCCATGTGACATATAGTATTTAGATTCAGATACAGTAATCATATGACATGAAACACATAATTATTTTCTAGTTTGGATGAGTCAGTTCAGACCAAGTTTACACTTGGAACATATATCTAAGTCACTGTCTTAGGCAAAGGCAGTATAAAAATTTTAACCAGACAAGGAGAAGAGAGAGTTATGTCTGATGTATATTATGTTTATGGTCTGAAGCATAATCTAATGAGTACATGACAATTGTTACAAAAAGGATATAGAATCTACATGGAAGATAATCATTGTGTGATTATGGATAAATGCCCAAGCAATCTACTTATTGCAAAAATCAAGATGACAAGTAACAGGATGTTCCCATTGACATTAAATCTAGTAAAGAAGAAGAACATAGCGCAAACTGCTGACAAAAATAAAAGTGCGCAGTTAGACACTGCATTTACAGTAGAAAGCACACGTAGTACTAATGGAGAAAATAGTGCACACGGTATCAAGAAAGGAGAAAATGGCGCAGAAATGAAGGCAACATTCCAATCTAAAACACAAGATGACTCCTTGTTATGGCATTTTAGATTTGGGCATTTGAAATTTGGAGGCCTAAAGCTGCTACATGCAAAGAATATCGTAAAAGGCTTACCATTGATTGAAAAATCAGAAAGGATATGTGAAGGATGCATATTTGGCAAGCAACAAACAGAATCGTTTCCAGTTGGAAAGTCTTACAGAGTAAAAGCTCCACTGAAAATAGTACATTCTAACATTTGTGGTCCAATGCAAACTCCGTCTATAGGAGGCAGTATTTATTTTCTATCATTCATTGATGATTTCTCAAGAAATACATGGATTTATTTTCTAAAGCATAAATCTGATGCATTGGGTTATTTTCAGTAGTTCAAATCACTTGTGGAGAAACAGATTAGTTATTACATCAAGTGTCTAAGAACAGACAGAGGAGGAGAATACATGTCAAAATAATTTCATAACTTTTGTAAAGATCATGGCATCTACAAGAAATTTACCGCGCGATACACACCATAGGAGAATGGTGTCACAGAAAGAAAGAACATAACCATCATGGAAATGGCGCTCAGTATGTTGTCAACCAAACATTTTTCAACTGAGTATTGAGTTGAGGCAATAGAAACTACAGTATACATCTTGAACAGATGTCCGACAAAGAGTGTGAAAAATAGAATTCCTCAGGAAGCATGGACATGATCAAAGCACAATGTGGTGCACTTAAGAGTTTTTAGTTACGTCGCATAAGCACACGTTCCATATGAAATGATAAGGAAGATGGAAAAAAAGGACAAAAATGTATATTTGTTGGGTATTCCAAAGAGACAAAAGGATACAAGTTGTATGAACCTATCACAAGAAAAGTCATAATCAGTCGTGATGTTCAGTTTGTGGAGAATGAAGCATGGGATGGAACCATAGAAAAGAAAATGAAAATAATTGGTGCAATGGAGCATGATGATACAGAGGATGAAGTGATACAAACACCATACACAGTACATTGCGCAATTTCGTCTACACCTAGGACTACAACACAAATTACCGTGCAAAATAATTTGGTAAGAACAGCAAATGCGTCATCCACCCCTAGACCGCAGCAAATACCAACAAGCAGTTAGAGTACTTCTACATCTCCAGATCCAACATTAGAAAGTTTGTTACCAAGAAAGACAAGAAGTCTGTGCGACATCTATAATGAAGACACAACAAATTTATTTTTCATTTTTTTCTTTTTTTTCACAAATAGATGACCCATTAAATTTTGAAGAAGTTGTCAAAGAGGAAGTATGGGCACAAGCCATGGATGAAGAAATCAGATGCATAGAGAGTAATCAAACATGGAAATTGGTTGATGTACCTGAAGACAAAGATGTCATAAGTGTCAAGTGGATTTATAAAACCAACCAAGATGCAGAAGGAAAGGTACAAAAGTATAAGGCAAGATTAGTTGCAAGAGGCTTTACACAACAACCTGAAATTGATTACAATGAAACATTTGCACCAGTTGCATGCATGGACATAGTCATAAAAATGTTAGCAATTGTCGCGCAAAAGAAATGGCTAGTTTATCAGACGGATGTAAAGTCAACATTCTTGATTGGAAGCTTAGAAGAAGAAATATATGTGGAAAAACCACAAGGTTATGAGATTCCAGAACAAGAAGACAAAGTATACAGATTAAAGAAAGCACTATATGGATTAAAGCAAGATCTGAGAGCTTGGTACAGTCGCATAGATTCCTATCTCACACATAATGGATTTTAGAGAAGTGAAAATGAGCCAACACTATACATCAAATCAAATTAGCAAGGTAATGTGTTAATTATTTGTTTATATGTGGATGACTTGATATTTACAAGTGATTTTGGCATAGAAGATTTCAAATCAGTCATGAAGGATGAATTTGAAATGACTGATTTGGGGCTAATGAGATATTTTCTGGGAATAGAAGTGCACCAGTCCAAAGCTGGTATATTTATCTCACAATCCAAGTATGCGCATGAAATATTGAAGAGATTCAATATGGTGAATTCAAAAGAAGAACCAACACCTGTCATAACAGGATTGAAGTTAAGCAAGGAAGATAAAGGGTCCAAAGTGGATCCCACACCGTTTAAAAGACCGGTAGGCAGTCTTATGTATGTAACAGCGACAAGACCTGATATTATGTATGGAGTGAGGCTAATCTCAAGGCTCATGGAAAATCCAAAAGATTCACATTCGAAAGCAGGAAAGAGAATCCTAAGATACATGAATGGAACAAAAGATTTTGGCATAAAGTACTCCATTTCAGAAGATTTCAAACTCATTGGATACACTGACAGTGATTGTGGAGGCAATATTGATGACAAGAAAAGTACCTCTGGGTACACATTTCATTTTGGATCAGGCATGGTATCATGGGCATCAAGGAAGTAGCCCATAGTGACACTTTCTTCAGCAGAAGCAGAGTACATCGCAGCCACAAGCACAGCTTGTAAAGTAGTATCGATGAGAAGGATATTAAAATATTTGTTGAAAGAACAATAGCAACCAACTATATTTTTATGTGACAACAATTCATCCATCATGTTATCAAAGAATCATATGTTTCATAAGAAAACCAAGCACATTGATACAAGGTATCATTTCATCATAGAATTGGTGAATAACAAATAGCTCAGTTTAGAATTTTGCAGGTCAAAAGAACAAATTGCAGACATTTTTACAAAATCTTTAGCAAGAGATGCATTTCATCATCTGCGCAGTAATCTGGGAGTCCGTGCAGTAACAGATGAGTGACAGTAAAATGAAAACTCAAACTTTTGATGTCATTTTCTTTTGTAACTCCACCAACTTATAATTAAGGGGGAGTGTTGGAAATTGTAATTACAAGTTGGCGTGTCCCTCACGTCGTCCTCAATTTGTCTGTCATTCAAAATATGTCAGTAATCGAAAAGTCAGTTGGACAGTCTGCAGGTGCAAAGTCGCACATCTACTCAAAAGTCAATCAGCAAGAAAGAGAGCTATAAATGAAGACGAATTCTATCTTCTTGAATTAAATTAAGTTGTTGAAGAGTTAGTCATAGTTATGGTAGTGTTTAATGTTGAGTCGGTCTTAGCTTCTGAAGGAAGTTTATATAATTCTGAGTCGCTTTAGTTAAAAAAAGGAGAGAGGGAGATGATAGATATGAATAGATAGAGACATGGTGAAAAAGAGAGAGGGATGCAGAGAAGTTGTTCAAGAACCAACAACAACTAAAGAGTTGACAGAACAAGTATCAAAGCCGAAACTCATTTTGTCATTGTATTTTGTAATCCGAGCGCACTGCACCGAAGTTCATTAATATCAAGTATTTTGTGTGTTGACAAGGTTCTATGTTATTTCTCTATTATATTCCACATTCGTAAATCATTCTATTCAGTGTGTATATTCACAGTGCACAGTAATCTGGCACTCTGTGCACTACACAGTGATCTTGAGAACTCTGTCGTATAGCCTGTTTGGTGCGCAGTATTTTAGATTGCATTGCGCAGAGTAGACTGCGTGCATCTCCCTCACCCTTCATCCATTTCCCATTTCTAGATTGGGCTGTTTTTTGAGAAATAGCAATTCGGCCGAAGGTTTCTGCCATAAGGCCAATAGAAAGAAAAAACCCTAATTCAAGTTTCTATTATTAAATTCTAAATGAAATCATCTCCTTTTACTATGCATGGTACTTCCCAAAAGACTCTAGATTTAAGAAGTCTCTTGTTTACACAAATATTTATCTTGTAGCACCTTCTATCTTGGAGGTGTTGCAGGCGAGTCTAAAAGAGATGTGACAAGGCTATAGTCATAATATTCCTGATCGTGGTCAAAGTAGTGCCTCTCACGCTTTCACTAGTGAAAGAACGATGGATGAAATGGTAAATTCATGTATTAATCAAAATTTTCATGGGAAGGTTTTGTAGAAAATAAAACAAACTAGTTGGCAATTTTGGTATTGAACCCAATGTGAAACGAGCACGCAACCTTTTAATCTAAAGTCAGACGCGATACCATTGCGCCACGGATTCCTTCCTGTCTTTGAATGAAGATGGTTGATTTTTTCAGTTAATTTAGTTGCTCATTATTTACATCTGTCGCTAATTATCTTTCACGGAATGCGGTGAGAGTGGATCGAACACACGACCTGTTATTCAGTCTGATGCTCTCTGAACTGAGCTCTCAGTGATGGTTAATTATGAAGGATAGAGACCTCATTGTATAAATAACCACCACACATATGATTGTTGGTAACTGTTGCTAGCAATAAAAGGATGAATGTTGCAGCAAGCTCTATGATATATCAGAGGATGTTCCGCATCAAATTCGGTAACAAAAGTGAAAATGGAGATGCGGGGTATCGAACCCCGTACCTCCCGCATGCAAAGCGGGCGCTCTACCGTTTGAGCTACATCCCCATTTATATATGTTAATTTTGGATTACAAAAATGATTCTGGGTTTAATCAACCAGATCTGGAAAGGGAATACGTATGATGCATGTCTAAGCGATGGGGCTCTCCTCTATATTACGATGCATCTCATAGCTTTGAGTACGTTAGGGGTGGAGCAAGCAAGATTCGAAGCTGATCACTTAGAGATGAGACCACTACAGCTCATCAAAGTGAATTACCTATAATCATTAGAATCGGAACCGCAGCATGCATAATACGGATCCCATAAACAAAAACCTGTAAATGAACATGGGACATCTGCTGCACATAAAAACTGATTTGGTAAGGTAATTAACAACATTTTTGGGTGTGGCTATAAATATATCCATGTAAATATAAGANAAAAAAAAAAAAAAATAAGGATATTGAGAAAAGCATATAAAATGAAGAGAAAAAAAAAAATTAAAATAATAATGGTTAGAACTTACAATATTGACATCAAACCAAAATGAAATAAGTATAATCATAGACACAAAGAAAATTATTTCTATTAGATGATAGTATATTTTGTTGATATTCATGAAAGGTTAAGAGCCAAATAAAAAACTACACTATGAATTATAAGGTAAGTAAAATAATAATATGATAATACGAGAAGACATTGTTTTAATGGAAAATTAGATGTGAAATATGATGTTCAAGTATATCAAAAAACATATATATAATTAGATAGAGAAACTATAAAAATCCTTGATAAAATGTTATTTGAGAGTAGAAAGCATCATCTCACATGAGTTACTCAATGGAATTGGAAACACATATAAAAGTGATTGTGTATAAATAGAAAATGGAAAACAATGGATTTTAGTTAAAATTAACCAAGTTGCATTAAAAAGGAGGAAGCAAGTATCAAAAAACATATATATAATTAGATAGAGAAACTACAAAATTCCTTGATAAAAAATTATTTGAGAGTAAAAAGCATCATCTCAGGTACTCAATGGAATTGGAGACACATATAAAAGTGATTATGTATAAATAGAAAATGGAAAACAATGGATTCTAGTTAAAATTAACCAAGTTGCCTTAAAAAGGAGGAAGCAAACATGAGATTCAAGGTAAAGGGAATGGTTTGAAGACAAAGTGAGAGATTCAAGAAGAAAAGTGGTCAATAGGATTGCAAGGTGTTGAAAGTCACGTACAAGAATGCTATGAGAAAACACTTCAAAAGAAAAAACAATACTACAAGAACACTACATATACAACTTCCACATACATGAGGAGATAAAAGCCCAAAACTATTTGAAGATTAATATGTCATTGCATTAAAAGCAATGAATAGAAAAAGAATCAACTCACATAGGTTGATATATGAAAGAGGGAGATAGGAACAAGAAGTAAAGGAACCATGGGAGTGAGCCTCGACCATGAATTAGGTAGACTAAGTCCAGTTTTCATATTAGAGATTAGAAAACAATGTTTTAGGAGGATCTAATGAGAAGCATAGGGACAAGGTTGGTTGAAAAAACAAAGGAAAAACAATGTTTTCAGAGGATCTAATGAGAGGCACAAGGAGAAGGTGGGTTGAAAAAACAATGTGTACAAGAAGCTGGAAGTTGAAAGTTAATTAAAAAGACAAGGTAGTAGAATAAATAAAGTCCATGATTAAATACTTCTCATTACACACATAACTCTATTAACATAAAAAAATGTAAATTCTATATATACATAATATTTTTTTTTT
>JZKD02S1608092.1:158573-173037 GCA_000966675.3 Picea glauca | reverse complement strand
GAAAGCTTACTCGGACACAGTTCAAATCTGAAAAATTTCCTTCAACAGAAAAACCTCTCCAGTTAGTACATATGGATTTATGTGGACCATAAAGAAAAGAAGGTACATGAAAATAAAACTATTTTATGTTGATTATTGATGATTATTCTAGACTAACATGGGTTGCCTTTTTTAAGGAAAAATCTTAAGCATTTGAAAAATTCAAAGTTTTTAAGGCTCTGACTGAGAATCAAATAGGAAAAATATTGAAGGTAGTAAGGTCTGATAGAGGAGGAGAGTTCAGTTCATGGAACTTCAAAGAATTATGTGATAAACATGGAATCAAACGAGAATGCACTATTCCAAGGACTCCACAACAAAATGGAGTAGTTGAGAGGCAGAATAGATCAGTTCAACAGATGGAAAGATCAATGATGAATGAAAGGAATATTGATCAGACATATTGGGTGGAAGCAATCCATACAACTGCTCATATCCTTAACAAATCTCATCTCAGGCCACACAGTGACAAGACTCCTTATGAACTATGGTTTGGAAGACCTGCTTCAAACACGCATTTTAAAGTCTTTGGGTGTAAATGTTACATCAAGAATAACGATGAAAATATTGGCAAATATGATGACAGAGATGATGAAGGTATCTTCTTAGGTTATGCTACAAACAGTAAAGAATACAAATGTTACAATAAGAGTTTTCATAAATTGGTTAATTGTATCGACATAAAATTTGATGAAGAAATCCCAGTACGTAATGTAATAAGTGTTGAACCAAGAACATAAGATATAATTGAAGTTGAAGAAGAACAGGTCCAAGGATCAGAAAGAGAAGAATCTGAATTAGATGAAGACACAAATACTCAGGCTGACATAGATCAACAGAAAGAAACAAAAACACCTCTTAGAATAGTTAGAAAGAATCATCCTAAAAATCAGATAATTGGAGATATAAATAAAGGAGTTCAGACGAGAAGGAAATTGATTAAAGACTCAGAACAATCTCATGTTTCTTTTCTATCTATGATTGAACCTAAATTTTTTTATGAAGCCAACAAGCATGATGATTGGATTAGAGCTATGAATGAAGAGCTTGATTAGATTGAGAAGAAAAATACTTGGGAGCTTGTTCCTAGACCTGAAGATAAGAATGTAATAGGCTCCAAATGGGTGTTCAAGAATAAAATGAATGAAAAATGACAAGTTGTTAGGAATAAAGATAGATTGGTCTGTAAAGGGTATGCACAAGTTGAAGGATAGGATTTTGATGAAACCTTTTCACTAGTGGCAAGATTGGAAGCCATCATAATGTTTCTTTCATATTCATGTCATAAGAAATTTAAAGTGTATCAGATGGATGTTAAGTCAACATTTCTTAATGGAGACCTAGAGGAAGACGTATATATGGAGAAACCTGAAGGATTCTCATTGAAAGATAATCCTGACTATGTATACAAACTGAAGAAGGATTTATATGGACTAAAACAAGCACTACGATCTTGGTATTATAGTTTGGACAAAGTTTTACAAGACAAAGGGTTCAAGAAAAGGTATTGTTGACAACAATCTCTACATTAAGTCTAAAGGTGATGATTTACTAGTTGTTTTGGTTTATGTAGATGACATTATTTTTGGTTGTACTAATGATTCCTCTGTCCAGTGGTTTGTTAATTCTATGCAAACATAGTTTGAGATGTCCATGATAGGAGAATTGTCATATTTTCTTGGCTTACAAGTAAATCAGAGTTCTGCAGGAATATTTATCTCTCAAGAAAAATATTTGAAAGAGATGTTGAAGAAATTTCAGATGGAAGTTTCTTCTCCTGTTAGTACACCTATGGTGGTGGGTTGCAAGCTTAGTAAATATTATATTTCACTTGATGTTGATCAAAGGACATATCGATCAATGATAGGCAGTCTTTTGTACATCACAACATCCCGTCCTGATATAATGCAAGCTGTTGGAATGGTAGGTTGTTATGAGTCTGCTCCTAAACAAAGTCATTTAGTAGCTGTAACAAGGATATTCAAATACTTGAAGGGAACAATGACTTATGGTCTGCGGTATCCTAGAAATCATAACTTTCAGTTAACTGCTTATTCATATATTGATTGGGAAAATTGTGTGGATGAGAGAAAGAGCACCATTGGAGGTGCATTCTTCCTAGGTGACTCATTAGTAGGATGGATTAATAAGAAACATGGATCTATTTCCTTATCAACTACAAAGGTAGAGTACATTACTGCTGCTACTTGCTGCACTCAAATTTTATGGATGGTCCAAACTCTTGCAGATTTGAAGGTAAATTATACTGATCCAATTCCAATTCACCGCGATAACACCAGTGCCATTAGTGTCTCCAAGAATCCTGTTCTTCATTCCAAGACTAAGCATATACCAATCAAATATCATTTTCTCAGAGATCAAGTTACAAACAGAGTTGTTCAGTTGAACTATATTCCTTCCACAAAACATATAGTTGATATATTTACTAAACCATTAGCAGTGACACCATTTGAATATCTTTGTCAGAAGTTGGGGGTCATATCTTCTTTCATCTAATTTGTTCACCTTGTCAGGAGGATTATGTGCTTGTCGCATATCTGATACCTTCGATATGTACTGCAACAACTCAGGGTGAGCATGTTTCTTCTTTGACATTGATGTCAAAGGGGGAGAAAAAGTGTGGTAAGGATGCTACAGTGGTATGGTTGGATGTAAAAAGTGTGGTAAGGATGCTCCAGTGGTATGGTTGGATGTCCAAGCATAATAGTATTGTTCTTTAGGTTCTTCAAGGTTTCCATCAATGCCAAAGGGGGAGATTGTTGGCATATTTATAGACAGAAGGCAGAGTATGCTTGTTTGTCATTGATGACAAGATCAACACGACGAGAGTATACTTGTTTTCCAATGATAGCAAGAACAAAAATGAAGAGATAGAAGAGAAATCTCAAGAATCTCAGGAGGAATAGCATGGAGTTGCATGGAGGATAGTGTTCTCAGGAACTTAGACAGACTGCAGAAATCCTTGGAGGGAGAAATGCCGATAGTCGTGCACTGCTAGATTCATACAAGCTCCTAGAAGGATAATCCCAGGAGTCAGTCCACACTCCAAATATGCAAAGGAACCCTGGCCTTCCATTGAGGCAGGACACATGGTGAGAGATCAACATTTCGCTAACTCGCAAACTGGGAAAGTCAAAGGCAGAGTTGCAAGAACTCACGAAGTCGTGAAACAAGAAATTGTGATTTGATCTCAGTTGTTGGATGGCTGCAGAGATATGACCGTTAGATCATGGCAAACCACATCAGCAAGGATAGGTGGCAGACTACGTCAACAAGGACATGTGGCATGATTAGACAATGACAAGTGTCAAGTTGATTCGACATTTCAGGTATGTGGAAATCACAAATCCAAGTGACATGTGGAAGCTGATCGGCTCATGAAACGTCATCGAGGGACACAAGAGTTATGCCACT
The DNA here is from genome assembly GCA_000966675.3 of Picea glauca. Lineage (NCBI taxonomy): Eukaryota > Viridiplantae > Streptophyta > Pinopsida > Pinales > Pinaceae > Picea > Picea glauca. The sequence goes on along the minus strand of JZKD02S1608092.1, from coordinate 169,563 downwards.
CCGAGAGTTTTGATTTGAGAGTTTTACCATCAACACTTCCCCAAAGTCTTGAAGTTCGAAGTCCCAGAGCGGAGGATAGCTGTTGGATTAAAGAGGACACACGTTAGTGGATTGTCAACTCTGGGAAAAAGAAAAGGAAGGATGAATGAAAGTTATAGGAACTCGTGATATGATAATTTTTGAATTGATCTAAGCCGTCAGATCGAGGAGAGATCTGGACCTTTGATTGCCCAGGGAGATGATACGCAAAACAATCCTGGCTGTGAGAGCCAGAGGACACGTGGCGAGCAATTGGAATTTCGCTGACTTTCACATTGGAGGAGTCAAAAGAGCGTGGTGTGGAAACTCGCAATATGCGAAGTCGCGAAACAATCCTTTCTGTTGGAGCCATAGGATATGTGGCGAGCGATTGGAATTTCGATGACCTGCACATTGGAGGAGTCAAAGGGATATGACACAGGAACTCGCGATATGTGAAGTCACGAAATGATATGGATCATCGGATCACAAAAGTTATGGACCATTGATCTGGCAAGCGAAGCACTTGAATGTTTGGCCTATGGTCATATCGAAGGTCACATCGTGGAAGGCTAGAGGAAGGAGCTAACAACTAATCTCCATTTCGAAGATCGCGACATGGGAGAGACGAGATGTCTCATCACAAGATTTCCGAAACATGAAATCACTTTCTGTTTAGCATTCGGTCACAACCAGTGGGCATATAGGATAAACACAAGTCCCTGTGGGTGTAATCCAATGGTGCTGATTAATCATGAATTTGATTGAAGGGATACTGTTTCACTTCACGGTTAACTCTTCATTTACGATTCTGTTAGTAGAACTGAATCATAGTTCTTGGACGTTTGTAGATTCAGTTGTTGATATGTTTCTTTGGAGATTCGAGGTGTAACTGAATTGTTGGAGAGAATAAAAGTGAAATTCCATGACTGTGTGAGGTTGGTTGTTCTCACTGAAAAATGATTTGAACTGGGAGAAAGGAAAATCACAGTATGCACAGTGTGAGATCAAACTCAGAGATGAGAAACATAAGTTGAACAGAACAGAAAAGGTGAAGAGAGATGAATGAACACATACCAAATATCTTGAGAGGAACATAAAGAGAACAGATAGAAAGAGACAACAACTCAAACCAAGTATGAATAGAGAAGAAGAATAGTGAAGTAGAGAAGAATTGAAGAATAGATAAGAAGTGGTAAGAATTGATATATCTGTATTGTTGGTTATTCAATAATTTATTTATAATCAGGGAGGTAGGGAGGTTCTAGGGAGGATTGTAGTACTCTATTATTCAAGTTGGTGCTTAAATACTGGAATTTGAAGCTTTCATCTAGTTGTGTCTAGAAAACAGGGTGGTAGGGTGGTGCTTGGGAAAACAAAAAGTTTTTTGTATGCAAGTTGGTGCTTGTATAAGTGGAAGTAGGAAATTCCATCTAGTTGGTGCTGGAACACTCAGGGAGTTGGTGCTTCCTTCTAGTGGGTGCTAGAGAAATCAGGGATTTGGTGCTTCCTTCTAGTGGGTGCTAGAGAAATCAGAGGGTTGGTGCTCTCAACAAGTTGAAGATTTTAAAACAGAGGTAGTAGCCTCACATTGAGTTGGTACTCAAAGATAGATGATGTACAGAACTTAAAAGACTTCTTATCATTCAAAGAAGAAGAGGTTTTTTCCCTTTATAGGTTTCCTTGTGAAAATCTGTTTGTGTGTATATCTTATGTGTGACTGATGTTCATTATTTATGTTGTTCATATCTTGTATAATATTGATGGTCACTTGGAAGAGATTAAAAATTGTTTGAATAGTCATAAATTGTTTAAGCACAGTAACAACTGATTCACCCCCCCCTCTCAATTGTCTTAGTAATTTCAACAACATGGTATTCAAGTTTGGACAGGTATCTACAACAACAAGGATTTAGGAAGGGCAATACAAAAAACAATCTCTACATAAAGGTGGATCGAGACAATATATTGATAATTGAAGTTTATGTAGATGATATTATCTTTGGGAGTGATGATGACATAATGAGTTAGAATTTTTCCAAAGACATGCAAAATTAGTTGAATTTCTTTTTGGGATTAGATATATGTAAGTGTGAAAAAGGTATTTTCATCTCCCAGACCAAGTGCATCAAAGAAATGCTAAAGAAGTTTGGAATGGAAGACTCTAAACCCGTAAGTACTCTTATACATACCTATTGCAAGTTGAGAAAGGATGATGAATATAAGGATGCATATCAAAGAATATACAGATCAATGATTGACATCTTACTCTATGTGACATCATCAAGACTAGATGTGATGCAAGCAGTAGGGCAGGTTTTGATATTTCAAGTAGCATCGAAAGAAACACATGTTATGGCAGTAAAAATAACATTCATATATCTCAAAGAAAATGGTATCCAAAAGGGAATAATCTATTTGTGATCACCTACACATATGCATATTGGGTAGGTAGCATTGACGGCATAAGAAGTACAAGTGGAGAAAATTTCTACTTAGGTGATTGTATGGTATCATGGTTGAGAAAGAAATAATCATCAATATTTTTGTGCACAACAAAAACATAGTATATTGTGGCAACAACATGTTGCACCCAGGTTCTTTGGATGAAGAAAAACCTACAGGATATACATGTGGAATATGATGAGCCTATTCTAATACTATGTGATAACACCAGTGCTATAAGTATATCTAAGAATCTAGTAACGTGTTTCAAGACGAAACACATTTCTATCAAGTTCCAATTTCTACAAGAACATGTTACAGAGAAGAACATCAAGGTAGAGTACATTGAGAAAACATATCACATTGAAAATATCTTCACCAAACCTCTTTTGAGGAATACCTTTAAGTATCTTCGACAAGAACTTGGAGTATTTTTTGCCCCACAGTGATCCACATGACATCATGAATAGTAATATAGGGGGAGAGAAGTAGAAGACATGAAGAATCCAAGTAAAGAATATTTTGAATGCATTTTTATATACATCAAAGATTTACGTGAGGAAGCACCATGAAGAGAAAGTAGAGGCTTGTAGACAAGGGGAGAATACCCAAGGATAATTACCCTTTTCCATTGATGTCAAAGGGAGAGAGAAATAACAAATGAATGGAAACAATGAGAAAGAACAGATGCATGGAGACACGGGGAGAAATGGTAACATGGGGAGAAATGGTCACAGGGGGAGCATGAATTTTACCATGGCATTGATGTTTCCATCAATTACAAAGGGTGATATTGTTGTTGATGTCAACCCTTGAATAAGTATGATTTTCCTAAAGGTATGGTTATGGAATCCATAGGTTATCAAGGAAAAAGGTCATGAAGGATAGTGTAAATGTAGGTAACTCACTCATGGATGGATAGTTCTCATCATGCCATTTTCGGTGATAGGTGGAATGCCACGTGGTTCCTCATGGTTGAGGAATTATGACCTTATGAATTTAGAAGCCCCAAATAATGGTTAAGAAATCCCTAGTTGGTTACAAGTCAATTAATGTAAGGGTAAAGTGGTTGTAACAAGAAAGTAAAGAAGTCCTAAAATTAAGGACATAGGTTACCTAGAAAAAGTATATATACACCTCAAGAAGTCATTCATAAGTACATTCACTCATACATTCTATTGAATATATCTAAGTGAGCAAGTGATATTTTGGCAAGTTTGCGATGGTAAAATATGAGGTAGAAAAAGAGTGATAAGTGTAGAAGTTTCGGGGTTGCAGAGGAGAGAGATAATTTATGAGGAAACCCTAATTTGGTTGACATCCGCGGGTCAGACAACTAGTGTTCCACGAGGCACCCCCACAGGTTTCCTAGTGCCTTTCATGGGAGGCCCCATATGAAAATAGGTCTTAGTCCCACGAGGACAACTATCCATGATGACAAGATGGTTTTGGGAAATATGCTAGTGCTAGGTTGTTGATGACTAAGGAAAGTATACGGGTCTGTAAAATATTGTATTAGGACAACTACAAGATTACATGTATGTTTATCTTTATGATTTGAGGGTTACTTGTTGGTATTGGTTATGGTACATGCTTGAGACATACTTGGTATATTGTTGAGGCATTGAAACTTGATTGAGTACATCTTGGCTACATGTTTGAGTGAGGCATACTCTTACATCTGGTTTGGTATATGACATGTGTTTGAGATGTTGGTACAGTGTTGAGGTATACACTTGATATATGGTGGCATATGCATGAGGCACATGAGGCACTTCATTGATGATTTTGTACATGCATATACATGATTTATGCTATGGTATATGGTACAAGTTTTATATATGATTGATTCTCTAGTACATGGTACATGATTGTATACATGATTAGCTACTCATTATTGATGTTATGGTATCTACATTTGACATATCTTATGGTACATGATTGATGCATGTTATACTACATTTGTAGGTACAAAGTTTGATCTGGATTATTTTGAGAACCAAATGAAGGCAGAAATATAACAGTAAAATATACAGGGATATTTAAATAAACATAGAGATACAATAATGCATGATTTTTATTAACAACAAAAATGTATAGAAACTATAAAAATACATAGTGAATGAACTTGCTAGAATATTGGAAGCTTGCCTCTGAGAAGATATGTGATGGCTACACTCATTCACAAGAAGATGAATATGAGGCTCCAAAGGAATTTTTAACATAAATAAAATCCAAAACCCTAACACAAGAAGATGAAACACCAAAAGGTTTGCAGGCCCCATCGGGGTAGTTGATTTACTAACTTACTTCATCCCCTCATTATTTAACTTATAAATTTAGTTTTTAGTATTCTTACTAACTTAGACTTAGGATTAATTAAATTTTTAATTACACGGGCTTAGACTCTAATAGGGATTATGATTAATAAATTCGATCCTTAATTAATTAATTAATCGATTGATCCGACAGTGCTCAAGATTTTACAAGGTTAATTACTCACTTAGGGTTTTTTAGGCCACATACATTTATTGACTCAAATTTTACTTACACGACATGCCCTTCAAGACGCACTTCGTGCTCCAAGGGTGCCACACGCCTTTGACTATTTATGGTAGTTGTCCAACCCCTGGAGTCAACACTCCATTCAGGAGACCTTGTGAGAGACCAAGGGTTACTAAGGAATAATGATCCTGCCTTATTGCATACCCCTTAGAAATATTTGTGATAGATTGTCTCAGTCTTCCCTCACGACATCGTGAACCCTCGAACTAGGTAGTCATTAATCTACAATTCAAGCCACGATGAGAGTGCTAGTAGGTTGTGACAGGGACACTGCCACACCTCTCCCTCAATATTTGGTCTATGTGCATGGCCCCTTCACTCCTTATGTGAGTCATATTATCAAGAAATCGTCATCCTACACCCATGAACGAAACACTGTCAATGATCCATAAAAAACATTATAATAAAATCGATCATATGTCACATATGCATAATGAAATACCCAAACAAATACAATCTGCTCCTTGACTCAGTCAGGAGTCCAAGGAGGTCCATTGATGCCATGGACATCCTCAATCCATCAAGTGTCCTACATACTCAGAGGAAACTCATCAATAGCATTTGTTAATACATAAATATCAAACAACATAAATCATAATCCATCAACATCATCATAATAATCCATAAGAAAAACAAATAAACACATACTATAACCGGATCACTTGCACACAAGTGTCCTTAAACAATAAGTCAATAACATGTGCTCGCAAGAGAAGGATGTTACAAAGGATTTGTAATATAAGGTTTGTTGGGTAATACTTTGTTGAGGAAAAGATATGAAATGATCTTACTCAAAGATTTTCAGACTTTACTTGGCTAAAGAAAAGTAGACAGGAATATCACCCTATGTTTATAGCCAACAAAAATAACATCCTAACTCACAAGTATTAATTACGAGTGCTTAGGCTAGTCTTTTATCAACAAAAAGCTTGCTGGAAATTCACTTTTTATGTGATTTTCTGAATATAACAGTTGCTGAAATAAATGTAAGAACAACAGTAAAGACACCAAGATGATAATCAAGATAGTTGAGACATAAAGCAATCCTTTATTTCATTCCAATTCACCAAAGAGTCATTTTATTTACAAAATCTCATACAAAAATCTTGGACCAAAGTCAAACTTAGACATCCTCGATGGAACATACAAAAGAACCTCTGACAGAAAACCAAAACTGAACTATAAAAGCTTGATCAACTTGCCACAGATTTCTGCCCACTCGACTCTGCACAATGGCCTTTGTCAGTCATGAAAATTAATTCACAAACAGAAAAGTCTACACAGAATATCAAAGACAGATTGACACCTCTAAAAAACAAGTGTCTGAATGATTTGATTCGGCCCTGAATATTGTCGTCTACAATAAGAACCTTCTATCACAAAAGAGAATTAAGCTGTGATGAATAAATGAATGATTGAAAAATGAATTATCTCAACATAACTCAAAGAGAAAACCTTAACATGCTTCTGCTTCTATCCTCCCTTGTTCCTCCTTTTCCTCTTGCTTTTAACAAATTAGAATTGGTTGAAGTAGTTGAACCAAATCATTAGTTAAGTTAATTAAAAGACTCAACTAACTTTAGTTAGGGGGAAAATTAATAATCATAATAAGGGTCATAAATAAATAATAAATAGTAGGTGGGACTCCTTTTGACTCCCTTTAGTTCATAACAATCATAACATAACCCTTAGTTAAGAAAAACACACCTCCTTGTGTCTCCCATCAACATAGTTACTTTTTGACAATTTTAGCTCATGAAATTTGAAATTATTTCAAAACTAATACTCATATATCCAAAATAAAACATGTTGTCCAAACATCCATGAAGTCAACTATCATAAAACAATAGATAACATAAAACGTAAAATCCATATTTCCCAGTCTGTGATCCAACCCTTCCTTGGTTGCTGCTGTCACCTCTTGATTTTCCTGAATTTGCCTTTGGCTGTGCAGATACTTTAGGCCTAATCTCGTTGATCACATGGGAGAAATCATACCTCAAATGCATCTGGGAAGACACGAATTTTTCAGTCATTGGAGGGTGAGGAAGGGGTAGTCGTGTCTTTTCCTTTATCAAGTGCATGGTGGGATTCAGTCTTCAATATCTTGCTAGCATGGGAGGATTGCAATGGCGAGTGGTTAGGGGTAGCTTGGACATTATTGATGCATGTTATACTACATTTGTAGGTACAAAGTTTGATCTGCATTAAAAAAATGAAGGAAAAAATATAACAATAAAATATACAGGGATCTTTCAATAAACATAGAGATACAATAATGCATGATTTTTATTAATGACAAAAATGTACAAAAACTATAAAAATACATAGTGAATGAACTTGCTAGAATGTTGGAAGCTTGTCTCTGAGAAGATATGTGATGGCTACACTCATTCACAAGAAGATGAAGATGAGGCTCCAAAGGACTTTTTAACATAAAGAAAATCCAAAACCCTAACACAAGAAGATGACACACCAAAAGGTTTGAGGGCCCCATCGAGGTAGTTGATACATCAACTTCCCAAGGGCGTAACTTTTCCATACGATCTTCGTTTAGGGCTCACAATATCTTGTTAGAAATTTCTATCCGAAGAATACACATTTTTCCGTCACACTTTGGATAAAGCCTATGGTGTGACTGTGGTGGGCCCAAAAGCACAGTTTAGGGCCTCAAAACAACCCCGTAAGTTTAGGACTCAAAAATATGTGAAAAACTGCCAAGTTGGAAACCCTTATTTTGAGCCAGCGAAATAGGTTGGTGGCCACCGATTTCCACCTAGATCATTCTTCCCTCCTTAGGAAGAAATGGTCTCCATTGCGTCAAGTTCCCGGGGAAGATTTTGTGGAATATGAATCTTGTTGTGTTTCTTGCCTTGCTAAAGAAACTATCCTGCTTAGTTTGGTGAAGGTTATTATGAACCTGTTTTTGGCGGGGTTGAATCTGTTTAACCATTCTAGCTGCATGATCTTCTTAAGTGTGGTAGGACTCTATCAGTGAAGATGCATCATGAATAACATGAAGGAATTCATTATAACTTGATTTGACTGGGCAGTGTGGTGGCACCCTCATAGGTGCAATATGAATATTTTGGTGCTCTTATACAATATTGTTGATCTGCTTCTTTTGGATAGGAGGGTCTTGGTCCGAGGCTATAGTGGTTGCAGTTTCCTTCTCTTACAACCAGATTGTGAAGAGGCTAAAATTTGTGGTATGAGAGATTACTTTTCGGTACTGTTTTGTCGAGATAATAGTCAGAACTACCTCTAGTATCCTATAAAGTTGACCTCCCAGAGTAACAATGATGTTACAGGGTCGAGACTCATAAAAATCATGACACTTCCACATATATGGCTGGCCCAAAAAGACATCATAGACTTATAGTGGTGCAACATAACATAGTTTGGAAATGCCAAAGAAATGATGAAGATGTTTGGAATGGAAGATTGCAAACCAGTTACCACTCCTATACAAACCAGTTGCAAGTTGAGAAAATATAATGATTCAAAGTCTACAGACTAGAGGAAATACATGCCAATGATTGATAGCTTACTATATGTGAAAACATCTAAACCAAATGTAATGCAGTCAGTTGGACAGGTGGCACAATTTCAAGAAACACTAAAGGAATCACATGTCTTAGCAGTAAAGAGGATTTTCACATATCTCAAAGGAACAAAAGAATTTGGATTATGGTATCCGAAAGGAAAGGGTCTATCACTTATTGCCTACACAAATGTAGATTGGGCAGGTTGCATTGATGACCAACGAAGTATCAGTGGAGCATCATTCTACTTATATATACAAGTTGAGTATGATGAGCCCATTCCAATCTATTGTGATAATACAAGCGCCATCAATATCTCAAAGAACCCAGTGATGCACTCCAAGAAGAAGAAAATTCCAATAAAGTATCACTTTCTACGGGAACATGTTGCAAAGAAGAATATCATAGTTGAATATGTGGGCACAAAAGAACAAGTGGCAAACATATTTACAAAACCCCTTCCAAGGGAATCCTTTGAGTATTTTTTCCATAGACTCAGAGTAATTTCTACTCTAAAATGAATGCTTTTGAATTCTTATCTTATATGTCTTAGATTTACACGAGGAAGCATCATAAAGAGGAAAGTTCAGTTAGGGGGAGCAACCCCAGATGGAAAGATACCTTTTCCATTGATGACAAAGGGGGAGAGATTTATCAGATGCAGGATAGAAATTCTTGGAGAGAGAGCACAGAGGCATGTAGACAGGGGGATAAATCAAAAGAGAGTTCATTCATGGGGAGCAACCCCAAAGGGAGATACCCTTTTACATTGATGTCAAATGGGGAGAGATAGAAACATTGATGAGGAGTGTAAGCATGAATGTTATCATGACTAAGTTTTTCCATCAATGTTGGTGTTTCCATAAATGCCAAAGGGGGAGATTGTCAGACGGTTGGCTTAGTTTTATGGAAAATTGGTATGGATTGTTGGTTGTCATTGATTTCAACCATTTAAGAGTGATATTGTAGATTTATTTCAATCCTTAGTGATTGATGCCAACCCTTGGAGAAAGTTCGGTAGTGAATTACGGTAGCACAAAGGTTTGGGTAATGGACCCAAGTTTGTTTGATTTATAATGGTATGAGTTTTAATATATTTGAGGGTAAGACTATTATATATGGGTAGTACATTTCATGCCATTTCTGGTGGTATGTGGAATGTCACATAACTCCTCGCGGTTAGAGAGTTATGTCCATGTGAAGTTGGAGAACCCAGGTTTGGGTAATGGACTCAAGTTTGTTTGATGGATAATGGTATGAGTTTTGATATATTTTCAGGTAAGACTAATCTATATCAATAGTACATGTCATTCCATTTCTGTTGGTATGTGGAACGTCACATAAATCCTCACGGTTAGAGAGTTATGGCCATGTGAAGTTGGAGAACCCTCATGAGTCATCTAGAAGCCCAAAAAGGTCAAAGTGGTTTAAGAGATTTTAGAAGGTAAATAATATAGTGAAGTGATGAGTGTACTATAAGTCAAAGTGAATACAAAATAAATTATTTAAATAATAAAGTTAATGGAGAAATTACTAGGTTGACAAGTGGTTAGAAGTGGGTTAACCCTAAAATAAAGAAAGTGGATTAAGATGGTTAAAAGGTAACCCCTTGAGGAAGCTACATGAAAGTATGAATAAGAGGCAAGGCTCTCTCATTTTAATCACACTTGAGAATATTGAATATCTATAGGTGAATGAGGTAACTAAAGTATATCTAAGCCGAATTTCAGAGGGAAGGTGAAGTAAATAAGGTCAAAATTCAAGGGAGGATAAATTATTTTTATGATACTTTCTAAGGTATGTTAATTACAGGTCATCTCGCCATTTTCACAATAATTTTTTTTCTAGAATGATTCAGACTATGAAATTGGGAGGTCATTGAGGAAACATATCCAAGTAGTTATGATACAAATTTCAGCTTGTGGGTCGTTGTATTTTTGGAGTTACACGCTATGGAAAATAGGGTTTGTGGCTAGTCCTGAAACTAGTCTAAAACATGTGTTTCGAGTAAAAATGCCATAACTTCTTCATAACAGATCCAAATTTAGTAAGACTAAATGTATTGGTTAGAGTACAATATGTAGTATTCTGTGTACCATTTTCATATCCATACAATAAATATTTCTTGCGGGGCATGTTCTACAAGTTCTCTCTCTAGAATAAGCTAGAATTCAACAAGGTATGTCTTTTTTGCTATAACTCCTTTTCTGAGAGGTTCCAAGTAGTGAAATCTGGAGGAATTACATAAAAGAAAATGAAGAAAATTGTGTACCATTTTTAGATCTTTATTCATGACAGGTATATAGTTATGATTATTGCAAGTTAGGGTTTTTGACTAATCCAAAATTAGTCATGTGAGACTAAAGTAAAGTTTGATGAAAATGCTAGTCTCTTGTTGTTAAAGTTAAGGAAGGTTT
>JZKD02S1608092.1:140996-158563 GCA_000966675.3 Picea glauca | reverse complement strand
AGTGAGTTGGATTTGTAATAGAATTATAAGTGTAGTTAAGTGAGTTAAGATCAATTGTACTAGTTGTAACTAAGCATGCACTAGTGAGAGTTCAGTTAATCAGTGAACTCACATGCAATTGAAGATTTTCCATGGTTAACTACATGCATGTCAGATCTAGTGGAGACCCAGTTGAGATAACAGGTGAAAGGGACAGTTTGGTTATCAGTTGTGATTTGATCACACATGCAATGGATATGCTTATGAGCATGTGCAAATTAGGCAATTGTATTCGATCATTGTGAGAATTCGAATTGCAGAGATTGTGCATAGGAGGCAAGCTGTCTGGACATAGGAATTGGCACATGTATTTGTTGATTTGTGTATGACAGTGTGAGATGATTGTATTGTATTGAGATCTCTTGGATTAGAGTTTTGTATGAGATTGTTTCATGATTCATGATATACATAATATATGATAGTGGGGTTTTTAGCTTTACGCTTTCCTAGTAAAACTTCTATGTTATGTGTTATTGATATTTCACTTTGTGATTGTGGTTGTGATAGTGGTTTAATTAATCCACAAGAATAATAGTAGAAGCGATCCTGTATTTAACAGTAGCGGAAATTGTTAGATCAGGAGAATCGCAGGAATACATTAAGTGTATCGAAATTTCTATAGTACATGATTGGATACATGATTAGATACATGATTAGATACTCATTATTGATGTTATGGTATCTAAATTTGGCATATATTATGGTACATGATTGATGCATGTTATGCTACATATGTTGGTACACAATTGATGCATGGTATGGTACATGTTTTGGTATAGTACATGTTGATGATCAATTACAAGTTGATGGTACAGTGACACTGACAGGTTGGTGATAGTGACAGGTTGGATACAGTGACAAGTTGACATTTTATAGGTTGATGTGACCGTGGCAGTGAGAGTGAGAGTGGTAGTGATTGTGGTAGTGACAATTTTTTCTACACTTATATTTCAGGCCGACATGATAGTGCAAGGAAAGGGGGTTTTATCCTCCTTCCAGTTGGTTCGACATAACATAGGGAGTTAGATATTTCTTCACATTGTAGACTGAGAATTAGGGGATTGCAACCTCCTTATGGTTGGAGCCAGAGAATTTATGGAGTTGTAGCTTCCTTTAGGTTGGAGCCTGTAAATAGGGGTTTGTAGCCTCCTTCCGGTTGAAGCTGAAAAATTGGGAAGTTGGTGCTTCCTATGAATGTATTCTTTGATATATAAGAAAAGCATTCCATGGTTTTCTCCCATTTGGGTTTCCACGTAAATTCTGGTGTACTGTGTGATTTTTTATTATGCACTGTTGATTTATGCTGTTGATGATATATTGAATGCTAATGATAAATTGTTGAACACTACTGATAAAGTTGAAGAGTATATGATGTGGTTTGATAGTCAAAATTATGCCTTCTGGAATAAAAGGATGAAAACCTTTTTACAGTCACATGGATTTGATGTTTGCATTCAGTAGTAGACAGTACCATACACTCTCCCAACTGAAAAAGATGGAAATAAACTCAACGAAAACAATTCAAAGGCTAAAGGCACCATTCTGAGCAGTCTAGCTAATTTAGTATTTGTCAAGGTTATGCATTGCAACACTGCGAAGGATATTTGGGATAAACTTCAAAATATTTCCAAAGGAGATGGCAAAGTCAAAGGATCTAAGCTTCAAACCCTTAGGGCTAAGTTTGAGCAATTGAAGATGAAGGAATATGAAGACATTGTAGCCTAATTTCTATGAGTTGACAAAACAATAAACACTATTAGAGGAGTGGGAGAAGAAGTTGATGAATCAATGATCATTCATAAGGTTCTAAGATCTCTTCCTATGAGATTTGATCCTAAGATATCAACCCTGGAATATAGAACATATCTTGACAATTTGAGCATGGATGAGCTACATGGAATATTAAGAGCTTATGAAATGAAGATAGAACAATATAACCCAATCATGAAGGAAGCAACATTCAAGGCATCCAATAAGAAAAAGAAACAAAGTATTAAACATGAAACACAAAAGATATGGAGAAGCAAGATCGATTCAACACTGAAGAATGCTCACTTGCTCTACAAGCTCAACACAAGAAAAGTGGGTGGTATGTTGACATCGATTTTTTGAAGTGTTGAATTGCTGGAGTTGAATAAAATGGTGGGCTTGTAGATTGGGATTGGTTAAGCACCAAACCAGTGGGAGTTTATAATTATTTTTAACAGATTCTTTAATAGTTTTAATGGGTGTTGTTGGCGTTCTATATCAACAAGAGTATTTGGTGATGAGTGATCTATATGGACATTAGAAGCAATGAAGAAAACCTCTATAGTGGAGATCACATGTTGCATATGTCAATGTGGATTGTGGAGTTACAAGACAAGGACACAAACATAGACTTCGTGGGATCTCAGTTTGGCATCCTTGTAATTATAACATCAACATATTTGATAAGGAAACCTGAGCTCTTAGCTCATTCTCATTCCTGATAGATAAACTATGATCTTCGTGGACACCCTTTCTCTATCGTAGCATGGTCAACATAAACAATGAGTTCATCAAAGATAACAATAGAACTTGAAGACCTAAACTAGCACAAAAGTATCAACATATGACTTCAAGGAATCTATCAATTGAATGTTGTTTTTCAGTGAGATTTCATAAGGTTTCTTGATGAGTCTTACTAAAACTACTGCAAAAATTCTATGGAAGGAAATATATCGAGCCACACAAGTGTTTTTGCTTAAGATCAAATCTCTTCATATATACCCGGTGACACAAAATTCTTTAAAATGCATTCTGAAACAACCATGGCAGAAGACAAAATCACGAGCCTTTTTATATTTTAGACTTGACATCAAGTATTTGATCGAAAACATCATGGAGGTGTTAAATTCAGAGAGATAGAGCGTGAATGTATGCTTGAAAATGAGGAAAATGTCAATTTATTGGAAAGACTATTCTATTTAAGTGACTTCTTTGGTATGCATATGTGCAGACAATGCCACATGCATAAAATAGTGGTCCTAAGGGATGGTGTAAGAGGTCCATACTTCTCATTTTGTAAAATTTCTAAACAAGTTGGGGCTTGTGGAGATTACTCACTTGGTTGAGAGGGAGTGCTCATATCCTTTCATCATGGATAGTCGATGTGATGTTGGACTGACATTTTACCTGTGGAGAATGGTCCAGATTGGAAATATTGCTGATGTATCATGGACTGATATTTTTTGCAGAAAGTAGTCCATGAATGACATTATCCTATGAAATAGATGGTGACCTGATCAGGATGAATAGTCCTCCTCCTATGGCATGGATGGTGAAATGATTAGGGAGGTTGGTAGATGACTGAAATTGTTTCTATTACACATATGGTGGCTTGATTAGAGGAAATGGTCCAGGACTGACATTATTCTATGGAACATGTAGTGACTAGATTAGAAGAATGGTCCTTTTAGCCCATGGCATGGCTTTCAACATCTGAGAGATTTGACATTTTCCCGATGGCAAATATGGTGACCTGATTAGGGAAAATGGTTTGGGACCGACATTCTTCATGTGTCACATATAATGACTTGATTAGGTAGAATGGTACTTATAGTCACGAGACACTCCATTGAGTGTGTGACAACTCTAGGATACTCAGTTGAGTGCGTAGGTTTCAACACGTGAATTATTCAACATCATGCATGATTACTTAGATGGAGTATGGTCCAGAAAATTGATGCTATTTAAATGATATGAGATGTGTCAAGATATTGACCAGGTTGTGGCAATTTGTTTATGTTGATGATGATTTGATACAACCTTTCTATGACAGAATAATTTCCAATGAATATATGATGGTCATGCATGTCTTCCCTCGATGAGAGGGAGTGCTAACATTTATAACATCGGGTAGACATTCTCAGAAGAAGTGCCAAGAAGACAAGTCAAATTTTCCATTATGAATACCTCCCTAGTTAAGAGGGAGTGTTGAATTTTGTAACTATGGTTGGTCTTCATAATGTGAAAAGTGAAAAGTGAAAACTCATGTCTATTAGGGAGGCTAGTTTAGTATAAATAAGGAGCCAGTTTGGCTCATTTGTAACTAAAGAAATTCAGATCTCCTAGTAAATCTATGTGATCATTTCATATAGAAAAATCAACATGAAGCATATGACAAGTGACAAGAACAAGTTTCTGACCCCAAAGAAGGAACAAGATGGATCCGTTTCGTTTGGAAATGATAACTTAGAAAAAATTATAGGTAGAGGCACAATCAAGCTTGGAAGCAAAGATGCCAAGGAAAAAAATGTTCTACTGGTCGAAGATATGAAGCACAATCTACTAAGTGTAAGTCAAATATGTGATCAAGGACACAAACTTTTGTTTGACTTAGAAAAATTTGAGATAAGGAAAGAAGGACCAGACAAGTTGTTGGCTATAACTATAAGAAACCCAAACAACATATATGTCCTGAATGAAATTGGAAAGGAAAGATGTTTCTTAGGGAAGGAAAATTAAAGTTGGCTTTGGCACAGAAGAATGGGTCACATGAACTTTGATAACCTTCTCAAAATCAACAGAAATGAAGCAGTGAAATAAATGCCCGAGATTTCAAAGCTAACAAATACTCTATGTGAGCATTGTTTACACGGGAAACAAATGAGGACCAACTTCAAATAAAAAGAGTACTCCATGAAAAAACCTTTGGAGAATGTACACAATGAATTATGCATACCTACAAGAATGAAGGGATCAAATGGAGAACAATATTTTATGTGTCTGGTTGATGACTACAAAAGAATGACTACATTTAGCTTTCTCAGGAAGAAGTCAGATGTTTTTGAACATTTCAAGATATACAAAGAAATGGTTTAAACCAAGATGGATTTGAAAATCAAGTGTTTAAGATCATACAATGGAGGAGAATTTACATCAAATGAATTCATATATTTTTGTGGAGAACATGGAATAAAAAGACAGTTCTTAGTGGCCAGGACACCTTAGCAAAATGGAGTTGTCGAAAGGAAGAAAAAAATAGTACAGGAAATGACCAGAACCATGTTGAAAGATCCCAAGTTGAGTGATATTTTTTGGGCAAAATAAGTACATACACCAGTTCATATCTTGAACATAGGAATGCTTAGAAGTAACAATGATAAGAATCCCTATGAATTATGGAAAGGAATACCGACAAATGTGAAGCATTTCAAAGTATTTGGAAGCAAATGATATATGAAAAGAGAAGATGGTAGGATTGGAAAATTTGACTCCTGAGTTGATAAGGGTATACTGGTTGGGTATTCAAGTTAAAGGAAATCATATAAATTCTTCAGTCCAAGACTCAACAAAATAGTGGAAATCATCAATGTAACAATTAATGAAATAGATGAACGAAAGACCGAAGAAAAAAGAAAAGGTTCGAAAGACCAGGATGATGAATAAGGTCTAAAAGAAGAAAAAGAAGAAGAAGAAGAAGAATAAGAGCAGCTGGAAGCATAGCAAGAGGAATATGAGCAATGCATACCTCCCAAGACACCTAGCCAACGAGTGAAGACAAATCATCCAACAGAATAAATTATTGGGAATAAATATCCATGAGTTGAGACCCAAAGAAGAATACATTCACTAGAACAAAAGCATCTAGAACTGTTATCTGTAGTTGAACCAAGAATTTTTAAAGAAGCCAACAATGATGAACATTGGTTCAAGGCTATGGATGAAGAATTGTATTAGATAGAGAAGAATGACACATGGGAACTAGTTCCAAGGCCGAAGAACAAGAACCTGATTGGTACAAATTGGGTTTTCAGAAACTGAACGAGGATGGGTAGGTAACGAGAAACAAAGTAAGGTTAGTATGCAAAGGATATACTAAAATTGAAGGTATATATTTTGAAGATAACTTTTCCCTAGTTGCTAGGATAGAAGCAATCATATTGATCTTAGCCGATGCATGTTCCAAAAGTATCAAGGTGTATCAGATGGATGTAAAGTCGACCTTTCTAAATGAAGAATTAGAAGAAGAAGTCTAGATTGAAAAACCTGAAGGGTTTCTACTATCATAAAAAGGAAGATTATGTTTGCAGGTTGAATAAAGTATTGTATGGACTCAAATAGGCTCCCAAAGTATGTGTTGGCATATTTATTGATAGAAGGCAGAGTATTCTTATTTGTCATTGATGGCAAGATCAACACAACGAGAGTATACTTGTTTGCAAATGATAGTAAGAAAAGAAACGAATACATAGAAGAGGAAGCTTGAGAAGCTCAAGAGGAATAGCATGGAGTTGCGTGGAGGATAGCATTCTCAAGAAACTAGATGGACCACATAAATCCTTGGAGGGAGAAATGATGATATCTGAGCACTGCTAGATTTATACAAGCTGCAAGAAGGATAAGCCCAGGGATCAGTCAACACTCTAAAGCTGCAAAGGAATCCTGGCCTTCCATTGAGGAATGACACGTGGTGAGAGATCAACATTTCGCTGACTTGCAAACTGGGAAAGTCAAAGGAAGAGTTGCAAGAACTCATGAAGTCGTGAAACTCGAAATCGTGATTTGCTCTCAGCCATTGACTGGATAGAGAGATATGACTGTTAGATCTTGGAAGACCACGTCAATAATGACAGGTGATAGACTACGTCAGCAAGGACACATGGCATGATCAGAGAATGACAAGTGTCAAGTTGATTCGGCATTTCAGGTACGTGGAAATCACAAATCCGAGTGACACATGGCAGCTGCTCAGAATCATGACACATCATCGAGTGACGCAAGAGTTACGTCACTCCGGGAGTTTTACCATCAACACTTCCCCAAAGTCCAAAAGGCCGAAGTCCCGGAGCAGAGGATAGTCATTGGATTAAAGAGGAAACGTGCCAGTGGATTGTCAACTCCGGGAAAAAGAAAAGGAAGGATGAATGAGTGTTATAGGAACCCACGATATGAGAATTCATGAAATGATCTGAGTCGTCGGATCGAGGAGAGATATGGACCGTTGATTGTCTAGGGAGACGAGACATGAAGTTGTGAAACACTCCTGGCCCTTGGAGCCAGAGGACACATGGCGAGCGATTGGAATTTTGCTAACTTGCACATTGGAGGAGTCAAAGGAGCATGGTGTGGAAACTCTAGTGAAGCAGAGAAGAATTGAAGAACATAGAAGAAGTGGTAAGAATTGATATATCTATAATGTTGGTTATTCAATCATTTATTTATAATCAGGGAGGTAGGAAGGACTGTAGTCCTTTGTTATTCAAGTTGGAGCTTGAATACTGGAAGTTGAAGCTTTCATCTAGTTATGGCAAGAAAATAGGGTGGCAGGGTGGTGCTTGGGAAAACAAAAAGTTTTCTATATGCAAGTTGTTGCTTGTATAAGTGGAAGTAGGTACTTCCATCCAGTTGGTGCTGGAACACTCAAGGAGTTGGTGCTTCCTTCTAGTGGGTGCTAGAGAAATCAGGGAGTTGGTGCTTCCTTCTAGTGGGTTCTAGAGAAATCAGAGGGTTGGTGCTCTCAACAAGTTGAAGCTTGTAAAACAGAGGTAGTAGCCTCACATTGAGTTGGTGCTCAAAGATAGACGATGTACAGAACTTAAAAGACTTCCTATCATTCTAAGAAGAACATGTTTTCTCCCTTTATGGGTTTCCTCGTGAAAATCTGTCTCTGTGTATATCTTATGTGTGACTGATGCTCATTATTTATGTTGTTCATATCTTGTATAATATTGATGGTCACTTGGAAGAGATTAAAAATTGTTTGAATAGTCATAAATTATTTAAGCACAGTAACAACTGATTCACCCCCCCCTCTCAGTTGTCTTAGTAATTTCAAAAATTGGTATCAGAGTGGGTTCCTTTTATTTAAAGGTAGATCTATATGCTTAAACATGACAAGTCATGAAGGGAATTCAGCCAATAAGCCTCCTCTATTTGATGGAACAAATTTTTCCTTCTGGAAGGTTAGAATGAGAACATACATAATGTCCTTAGGTGTTGATGTTTGAGATGTAGTAGAAACTGGATATATAAAGCCTATTGTGCTAGCTTCTAAAGATGATAAGTTAGAATTTAGTTTCAATGCAAAGGCAATGAATGCTATCTTGAAGGGACTTGCTGAAGATGAGTTTGTAAAGGTGATGCATCTTGAATCTGCCAAAGCAATGTGGGATAAACTTATTAGCAGTTATGAAGGAAATGAGAAAGTAAAAGATGCCAAACTTCAAACATATAGATTGAAATTTGATCAACTAAAGATGAATGAAGATGAAACAGTTAGAAATTATTTTTTAAGAGTTGAAGAGCTTGTGAATGACATGAAAGGTCTTGGTGAGAAGATTGAAGAATCATTTTTAGTTCAGAAGATTTTAAGATCTCTGCTTGATAAATTTATTCCAAAAGTTTCTGCAATAGAAGAACTAAATGATCTTAAAACTCTGTCCATTGATCAACTCCTAGGAACTCTAACTGCATATGAAATGAGAATTAGTAAAGATAAATCCATTACTAGAGAAGCATCTTTTAAAGCATACAAGAATACTGATTCAGAACTAGATGATATTGAGGCAAAATTTGTGAGAAGATTAAAGAAAGAATCAGGCAAATACCAAGGCAAGTTTCCCTTCAAATGATTTAACTATGGTAAAATGGGTCATTTTGCATCTAAGTGTCCTCACCAGAAAAGGGACCAGAACTCTGATGATGAAAAGAAATACAAATTTAAGAAATATGATAAAAAGAAAAGTTTGTGTGCAAACAATGACGACTCCTCAGAAGACATAGATAACAATTCATCCTGCGAAGAAAAAGTGAATGATTTTATGCTTATGGCTATGGGATATCTCGATGATGAACACACAGGAGGTGACATGGATGACGAGGAAGTTGTGGTGGATATGGAAGGTGAATTAATCAGTGCTTTGGAACAAATTGACAAACTTATATTTAATAAGAGAAAACAAAACTAGTTGTTGATACAATTTAAAATGAATGGTAAAAAACCCGATGAAGATTTTTCTTTGCTAAAAGTGGAGTTAGAAGAGGCAAAGAAAATAGAGGACATTCAGAAACAACAGTTATCAGAAAATAAAGCGAGATGTGAAGTCTTAGAAGAAGAGATAGTAAAAACTAGAAAAGAGATGGAGAAGTTTAAGGCATTGTATCACCAAAATCTGTCAAGTATTAAAGCATCAGAAGGATTAACCTACATTCTAAATGAGCAAAGAAATCCAAAGTTGAAATATGGCTTGGGATATGAAGAAGGACCAAGTAGTGATCATCCAAGTAATACAAAATCCATCAAGTTTGTTAAATCTACAATCATTGACAACAACCACTCTGCATAAACAAACAAAGAAAATCAGCCACCAAGAAGGAATGAAAGAAAAAGTACCAAAACCAAATCTATATATCAAATAAATTATCAGCATGGAAGAAATCGACCTGCTCAAAGAAGTTAGTCTTTTTCCAGGTACAAAGGATTTTTCTATGGATATTGTCTTTTTTGTTCTAACTTTGGTCACAAAGCTATAACTTGTTCTTTAAGATTTAGATATGAGCAATCAAGATGCTCAAGGAATAATTATATGCCACAACAAAGATCAATACAACCAAGCAACAAACAACCACAAACTATAAACCATGTGATGGTTGGGAAAATGACACAGGTGAAACATAACAACAGTTATGAGCATAACAATTGTTATGAACTGGTATTCAATGAACCATAATGTTACATATGCCATAACTATGGACACAAAGTTGTAGATTGTCGCTTAAGGAATTATAAGCCAGATTTCAATCCCACTGCTGAAAATTTCAAGGTTTGGAAGAAGAAAGAAGATGACAAGTATATACTAGTGTTATCAGCCCAAAGACAAAAGAATCCTTGGTATATTGACAGTGGATTTTCCAAACATATGTCTGGAGACAAAAGTAAGTTTCTAACTCTAAGTGAAAGCAAATCAGGGAATGTAAATTTTGGAAATGATGCACCAGGAAAAATAAAAGGTAAAGAAATAGTAAGTTTGAGTAATGGCAAAGGAAAAGCTCAAGATGTGTTGTTTGTAGATGGTCTGAAACATAAGCTACTAAGTGTCAGTAAAGTTTGTGACAGAGGATGTGAAGTTGTTTTTACTTCTAAAGATTGTAAAATAAAGTCTGTGAATTCAGGACAGTTGGTTGCAAAAGGGATAAGAACAGAAAGCAATGTCTATGTGTTAAAAGAGGAAAAAGAAGAATGCCAATTAAGCAAGTATGATGAAATTTGGCTATGGCATAGGAGACTTGGACGCCTAAATTTTGATCATATAATCAATCTTAGAAACAATGGGGCAGTAAAAGATATTCCAAATATATCAAAGCCATATGAATCTGTTTGTAAACCTTGCCAGATAGGAAATCTTACTCGGACACAGTTCAAATCTAAAAAATTTCCTTCAACAGAAAAACCTCTCCAGTTAGTACATATGGATTTATGTGGACCATCAAGAAAAGAAGGTACATGAAACAAAAACTATTTTATGTTGATTATTGATGATTATTCTAGACTAACATGGGTTTCCTTTTTTAAGGAAAAATCTTAAGCATTTGAAAAATTCAAAGTGTTTAAGGCTCTGACTGAGAATCAAATAGGAAAAATATTGAAGGCAGTAAGGTATGATAGAGGATGAGAGTTCAGTTCATGGAACTTCAAAGAATTATGTGATAAACATGGAATCAAACGAGAATACACTATTCCAAGGACTCCACATCAAAATGGAGTAGTTGAGAGGCAGAATAGATCAGTTCAATAGATGGAAAGATCAATGATGAATGAAAGGAATATTGATCAGACATATTGGGTGGAAGCAATCCATACAGCTGCTCATATCCTTAAAAAATATCATCTCAGGCCACACAGTGATAAGACTCCTTATGAACTATGGTTTGGAAGACCTTCTTCAAACACACATTTTAAAGTCTTTGGGTGTAAATGTTACATCAAGAATAATGATGAAAATATTGGCAATAATGATGATAGGGCTGATGAAGGTATCTTCTTAGGTTACGCTACAAACAGTAAATAATACAAATGTTATAATAAGAGGTTGCTTAAATTGGTTAATTGTATCGACATAAAATTTGATGAAGAAATCCCAGTACATAATGTAAGAAGTGTTGAACCAAGCACATAAGATATAATTGAAGTTGAATAAAAACAGGTCCAAGGATCAGAAAGAGAAGAATCTGAATCAGATGAAGACACAAATACTCAGGCTGATATAGATCAACAGAAAGAAACAAAAACACCTCTCAGAATAGTTAGAAAGAAACATCCTAAAAATCAGATAATTGGAGATATAAATAAAGGAGTTCAGACAAGAAGGAAATTGATTAAAGACTCAGAACAATCTCAGGTTGCTTTTCTATCTATGATTGAACCTAAATTTTTTTATGAAGCCAACAAGCATGATGATTGGATTAGAGCTATGAATGAAGAGCTTGATCAGATTAAGAAGAAAAATACTTGGGAGCTTGTTCCTAGACCTGAAGATAAGAATGTAATAGGCTCCAAATGGGTGTTCAAGAATAAAATGAATGAAAAAGGACAAGTTGTTAGGAATAAAGACAGATTGTTCTATAAAGGGTATGCACAAGTTGAAGGATATGATTTTGATGAAACCTTTTCACTAGTGGCAATATTGGAAGCCATCATAATGTTTCTTGCATATTCATGTCATAAGAAATTTAAAGTGTATCAGATGGATGTTAAGTCAACATTTCTTAATGGAGATCTAGAGGAAGAAGTATATATGGAGAAACCTGAAGGATTCTCATTGATAGATAATCCTGACTATGTATACAAACTGAAGAAGGATTTATATGGACTGAAACAAGCACCACGATCTTGGTATTATAGTTTGGACAAAGTTTTACAAGACAAAGGGTTCAAGAAAAGGTACTGTTGACAACAATCTCTACATTAAGTCTGAAGGTGATGATTTACTAGTTGTTTTGGTTTATGTAGATGGCATTATTTTTGGCTGTACTAATGATTCCTCTATCCAGTGGTTTGTTAATTCTATGCAAACAGAGTTTGAGATGTCCATGATAGGAGAATTGTCATATTTTTTTGGCTTACAAGTAAATCAGAGTTCTACAGGAATATTTATCTCTAAAGAAAAATATTTGAAAGAGATGTTGAAGAAATTTTAGATGGAAGATTCTTCTCCTGTTAGTACACCTATGGTGGTGGGTTACAAGCTCAGTAAATATGATATTTCACCTGATGTTGATCAAAGGACATATCGATCAATGATAGGCAGTCTTCTGTACATCACAACATCCCATCCTGATATAATGCAAGTTGTTGGAATGGTAGGTTGTTATGATTATGCTCCTAAACAAAGTCATTTAGTAGTTGTAACAAGGATATTCAAATACTTGAAGGGCACAATGACTTATGGTCTGCGGTATCCTAGAAATCAGAACTTTCAGTTAACTACTTATTCATTTATTGATTGGGAAAATTGTGTGGATGAGAGAAAGAGCACCAATGGAGGTGCATTCTTCCTAGGTGACTCATTAGTAGCATGTATTAGTAAGAAACATGGATCTATTTCCTTATCAACTATAGAGGTAGAGTACATTGTTGCTGCTACTTGCCGCACTCAGATTTTATGGATGGTCCAAACTCTTGCAGATTTGAAGGTAAATTATACTGATCTGATTCCAATTCACCGTGATAACACCAGTGCCATTAGTGTCTCCAAGAATCCTGTTCTTCATTCCAAGACTAAGCATATACCAATCAAATATCATTTTCTCAGAGAGTAAGTTACAAACAGAGTTGTTCAGCTGAACTATATTTCTTCCACAAAACATATAGCTGATATATTTACTAAACCATTAGCAGTGACACCATTTGAATATCTTTGTCATAAGTTAGGGGTCATATCTTCTTTCATCTAATTTGTTCACCTTGTCAGGAGGAGTATGTGCTTGTCGCATATCTGATACCTTCGATATGTACTGCAACAACTCAGGGTGAGCATGTTTCTTCTTTGACATTGATGTCAAAGGGGGAGAAAAAGTGTGGTAAGGATGCTACAGTGGTATGGTTGGATGTAAAAAGTGTGGTAAGGATGCTCCAGTGGTATGGTTGGATGTCCAAGCATAATAGTGTGGTTCTTTAGGTTCTTCAAGGTTGCCATCAATGCCAAAGGGGGAGATTGTTGGCATATTTATAGACAAAAGGCAGAGTATGCTTGTTTTTCATTGATGACAAGATCAACATGATGAGAGTATACTTGTTTTCCAATGATAACAAGAACAAAAACGAAGAGACAAAAGAGAAAGATCAATAAGATCAGGAGGAATAGCGTGGAGTTGCACGGAGGATAGTGTTCTCAGGAACTTAGACAGACTGTAGAAATCCTTGGAGGGAGAAATGTCGATAGTCGTGCGTCGCTAGATTCATACAAGATCCAAGAAGGATAATCCCAGGAGTCAGTCCACACTCCAAATATGCAAAGGAACCCTGGACTTCCATTGAGGCAGGACACGTGGTGAGAGATCAACATTTCGCTGACTCGCAAACTGGGAAAGTCAAAGGCAGAGTTGCAAGAACTCACGAAGTTGTGAAACGTGAAATTGTGATTTGATATCAGCTGTTGGATGGCTAGAGAGATATGATCGTTAGATCATGGCAGACCACATCAACAAGGATAGGTGGTAGACTACGTCAGCAAGGACACGTGGCATGATTAGACAATGACAATTGTCAATTTGATTCGACATTTCAGGTACGTGGAAATCACAAATCCAAGTGGCACGTGGAAGATGCTCGGCTCATGACATGTCATCGAGGGACGCAAGAGTTATGTCACTCTGAGAGTTTTGATTCGAGATTTTTACCATCAACACTTCCCCAAAGTCCCGAAGTTCGAAGTCCCGGAGAAGAGGATAGTTGTTGGATTAAAGAGGACACACGTTAGTGGATTGTCAACTCTGGGAAAAAGAAAAGGAAGGATGAATGAAAGTTATAGGAACTCATTATATGAGAATTTGTGAATTGATCTAAGCCGTAAGATCGAGGATAGATATGGACCTTTGATTGTCCAGGGAGATGATACGCAAAACAATCCTGGCCGTGAGAGCCAGAGGACACGTGGTGAGCAATTGGAATTTCGCTGACTTGCACATTGGAGGAGTCAAAAGAGTGTGGTGTGGAAACTTGCGATACACGAAGTCGCGAAACAATCCTTTCCATTGGAGCTAGAGGATACGTGGCGAGCAATTGGAATTTTAATGACCTGCACATTGGAGGAGTCAAAGGGATATGACACAGGAACTCGTGATATGTGAAGTCGCGAAATGATCTGGATCATCGGATCACCAAAGTTATGGACCATTGATCTGGAAAGCGAAATGCTTGAATGTTTGGCTTGTGGTCATAGCCAAGGTCACATTGTCAAAGGCTGGAGGAAGGAGCTAACAACTAAGCTCCATTTTGGAGATTGCGACATGGGAGAGATGAGATGTCTCATCACAAGATTTCTGAAACGTGAAATCACTTTATGTTTAGCGTTCGGTCACAACCAGTGGGAATATGGGATAAATGCAAGTCCCTGTGGGTGTAATCCAATGGTGATGATTAATCACAAATTTGATTGAAGGGATACTATTTCACTTCACGGTTAACTGTTCAGTTACAATTCTGTTAGTAGAACTGAATCATAGTTCTTGGATGTTTGGCGATTCAGTTGTTGATATGTTTCTTTGGATATTTGAGGTGTAACTGAATTGTTAGAGAGAATAAAAGTGAAAATCCATGACTGTGTGAGGTTGGTTGTTCTCACTGAAAAATGAGTTGAACTAGGAGAAAGGAAAATCACAGTATGCACAGTGTGAGATCAAACTCAGAGATGAGAAACATAAGCTGAACAGAACAAAAAAGGTGAAGAGAACAGAATGAACACATACCAAATATCTTGAGAGGAACAGAAAAAGAACAGATAGAAAGAGACAACAAGTCAAACCAAGTATGAATAGAGAAGAAGAATAGTTAAGCAGAGAAGAATTGAAGAATATATAAGAAGTGGTAAGAATTGATATATCTGTATTGTTGGTTATTCAATAATTTATTTATAATCAGGGAGCTAGGGAGGTGCTAGGGAGGATTGTAGTCCTCTGTTATTCAAGTTGGTGCTTAAATACTGGAATTTGAAGCTTTCATCTAGTTGTGTCTAGAAAACAGGGTGGCAGGGTGGTGCTTGGGAAAACACAAAGTTTTATGTATGCAAGTTGGTGCTTGTATAAGTGGAAGTAGAAACTTCCATCCAGTTGGTGCTGGAACACTCAGGGAGTTGGTTCTTCCTTCTAGTGGGTGCTAGAGAAATCAGGGAGTTGGTGCTTCCTTCTAGTGGGTGCTAGAGAAATCAGAGGGTTGGTGCTCTGAGCAAGTTGAAGCTTTTAAAAAAGCGGTAGTAGCCTCACATTGAGTTGGTACTCAAAGATAGATGATGTACAAAACTTAAAAGACTTCCTATCATTCGAAGAAGAAGAGGTTTTTTCCCTTTATGGGTTTCCTCATGAAAATCTATCTTTGTGTATATCTTATGTGTGACTGATGTTCATTAATTATGTTGTTCATATCTTGTATAATATTGATGGTCACTTGGAAGAGATTAAAAATTGTTTGAATAGTCATAAATTGTTTAAGAACAGTAACAATTGATTCACCCCCCCCCCTCTCAATTGTCTTAGTAATTTCAACAACATGGTATTCAAGTTTGGACAGGTATCTACAACAACAAGGATTTAGGAAGGGAAATACAAAAAACAATCTCTACATAAAGGTGGATCGAGACAATATATTGATAATTGAAGTTTATGTAGATGATATTATCTTTGGGAGTGATGATGACATAATGAGTTAGAATTTTTCCAAAGACATGCAAAATTAGTTGAATTTCTTTTTGGGATTAGATATATGTAAGTGTGAAAAAGGTATTTTCATCTCCCAGACCAAGTGCATCAAAGAAATGCTAAAGAAGTTTGGAATGGAAGACTCTAAACCCGTAAGTACTCTTATACATACCTATTGCAAGTTGAGAAAGGATGATGAATATAAGGATGCATATCAAAGAATATACAGATCAATGATTGACATCTTACTCTATGTGACATCATCAAGACTAGATGTGATGCAAGCAGTAGGGCAGGTTTTGATATTTCAAGTAGCATCGAAAGAAACACATGTTATGGCAGTAAAAATAACATTCATATATCTCAAAGAAAATGGTATCCAAAAGGGAATAATCTATTTGTGATCACCTACACATATGCATATTGGGTAGGTAGCATTGACGGCATAAGAAGTACAAGTGGAGAAAATTTCTACTTAGGTGATTGTATGGTATCATGGTTGAGAAAGAAATAATCATCAATATTTTTGTGCACAACAAAAACATAGTATATTGTGGCAACAACATGTTGCACCCAGGTTCTTTGGATGAAGAAAAACCTACAGGATATACATGTGGAATATGATGAGCCTATTCTAATACTATGTGATAACACCAGTGCTATAAGTATATCTAAGAATCTAGTAACGTGTTTCAAGACGAAACACATTTCTATCAAGTTCCAATTTCTACAAGAACATGTTACAGAGAAGAACATCAAGGTAGAGTACATTGAGAAAACATATCACATTGAAAATATCTTCACCAAACCTCTTTTGAGGAATACCTTTAAGTATCTTCGACAAGAACTTGGAGTATTTTTTGCCCCACAGTGATCCACATGACATCATGAATAGTAATATAGGGGGAGAGAAGTAGAAGACATGAAGAATCCAAGTAAAGAATATTTTGAATGCATTTTTATATACATCAAAGATTTACGTGAGGAAGCACCATGAAGAGAAAGTAGAGGCTTGTAGACAAGGGGAGAATACCCAAGGATAATTACCCTTTTCCATTGATGTCAAAGGGAGAGAGAAATAACAAATGAATGGAAACAATGAGAAAGAACAGATGCATGGAGACACGGGGAGAAATGGTAACATGGGGAGAAATGGTCACAGGGGGAGCATGAATTTTACCATGGCATTGATGTTTCCATCAATTACAAAGGGTGATATTGTTGTTGATGTCAACCCTTGAATAAGTATGATTTTCCTAAAGGTATGGTTATGGAATCCATAGGTTATCAAGGAAAAAGGTCATGAAGGATAGTGTAAATGTAGGTAACTCACTCATGGATGGATAGTTCTCATCATGCCATTTTCGGTGATAGGTGGAATGCCACGTGGTTCCTCATGGTTGAGGAATTATGACCTTATGAATTTAGAAGCCCCAAATAATGGTTAAGAAATCCCTAGTTGGTTACAAGTCAATTAATGTAAGGGTAAAGTGGTTGTAACAAGAAAGTAAAGAAGTCCTAAAATTAAGGACATAGGTTACCTAGAAAAAGTATATATACACCTCAAGAAGTCATTCATAAGTACATTCACTCATACATTCTATTGAATATATCTAAGTGAGCAAGTGATATTTTGGCAAGTTTGCGATGGT
>JZKD02S1608092.1:90848-101956 GCA_000966675.3 Picea glauca | reverse complement strand
CAACGCCTTGAAAAAGAGATAATTTCAGATAATAAGCCTCTTCGAGGGGGTAACCTCCTTTTACCCCACTTAAATGTTCAAGTACAAGATGATTCAAAATGAAAATGTCTCCTTGTATATATAGGAGACTAGGAGGTATAATTACAATTAATGGCTTAAAGCCGACATAAATAAAATAACATTACTAATCTAATATGTCCCAATTAAGGGGTAATAAATAACATTACTAATCTAATATGCTCCAATTAATGGGTAATAAATAACATTACTAATCTAATATGCCCCAATTAAGGGGTAATGAGCCAATATTATGGCTTAACAATGTGTCAACTCATCAAATACTTGTCTCAACCATGTACCCAACTTGTACCTCAACCAAAATCCATCATCAATTTCATCATCCAAATATGACTTGTAACTCTGTAATAGACCTAGTGTATATGATCACATACCTGCAAACCTTCCTTAACTTTAACAACAAGAGACTAGCATTTTCATCAAACGTTTCTTTAGTCTCACAAGACTAGCTTTGGATTAGTCAACAACCCTAACTTGAAATAATCATAAATTTGTACCGATAATGATAAAATATCTGAAACATATACACAATTTTCTTCAGTGTGTTTTATGAAATTCCTCCAGGTGTCATTACTTGGAACCTCTCAGAAAATGAGTTATGGCAAAAATGGCACACCTTGCTGAATTCTGGCTTATTCTATAGATCGACCTTGTAGAGCGTGCCCCACACAAAATGTTTGTTGAATTGATATGAAACTATTACATAATATACTATATACTATACTCTAATGAACACATCTAGTATTACTAAATTTGGATATGTTATGAAGAAGTTATGACGTGTTTACCCGAAACACCTGTTTTTGACTAGTTTCAGGACTAGCCACAAACTCTATTTTCCACGGAGTGTAACTCCAAAAATAAAATGACCCAAAAGATAGATTTTTTACCACGGATACTTGGATATGTTTCCTCAATGTAATATAAATTTCACGGTCTGAGTCATTCTAGAAAAAAATTTATTGCGAAAATGGTGAGATGACTTGAAAAAAACATACCTTAGAAAACATCATCAAAAGAATTTATCCTTCGTTGAATTCCGGCCTTCTTTTCTTCACTTTCCTCTGAAATTAGGCTTATATATCCTTTTTTTACCTCAAACACCTATAGGTATTCAATATTCTCAAGTCTGTCTTAAATGAGAGAGCCTTTCCTCTTATTTATACTCTCCAAGTAGCTTCCTTAAAAACATCTTCTAGGTCACTTTGCCCACTTTCCTTATTTTAGGGTTAACCCACTTATAAATTCTCCATTAAATTTATTATTGAATTGATTTATTTTGTATTCAATTTGAATTATAGTACACTCATCACTTCAGTTTATTATTTACCTTTTAAAATCTCTTAAACCACTTTGACTACTTTGACCTTTTGGGGCTTCTAGATGACATATGAGGGTCCTCCAACTTCGTAAGGCCATAAATCTCAAACCGTGAGGATTTATATGACGTTCCACATACCACCAGAAATGGAATGACATTTACTATCCATATATAATAGTATTACCTAAAAATATATCAAAAATCATACCTTTATCCATCAAACAATCTTGGATCCATTACCCAACCTTTTTCTACGGGGATTTCTTCAAGGGTTGACATCAATGACAACCAAACTTAATCAACAAGACCCCCCTTTGGCATTTATGGAAACACTCTGATGCAATACTGAAATAATATCGCTCATGCTCCCCCTAGAACCATGCCTTTTCCCTTTGCCTCTATCCTCTATCCTATTCATTTTGGAGTAGAAATAACTCCAATTCTATGGCAAAGATATTCAAAGGATTACCGTGGAAGTGGTTTTGTGAAGATGTCTACCACTTGTTCTTTTGTGCCCACATACTCAACTCTGATGTTCTTTTCTGCAACATTCTCTCATAGAAAGTGATACTTTATTGGAATGTGCTTCGTCTTGGAGTGCATCACTGGGTTCTTCGAGATACTGATGGTGCTTGTATTATCACAATAGATTGGAATGGGCTCATCATACTCAACCTGTATATCTGTTAGAGATTTTTTCATCCAAAGAACCTATGTACACCATGATTTTGATGTAATATACTCTGCCTCGGCTGTAGATAAAGATACTGATGATTGTTTCTGTCTTAGCCATGATACTAAACATTCACCCAAGTAGAATGTTTCTCCATTGGTGCTTCATCGTTCATCAATACAACCTGCCCAATCTGCATCTGTGTAGGCAATAAGTGATAGATCCTTTCCTTTTGGATACCATAATCCAAACTCTTATGTTCCTTTGAGATATATGAAAATCCTCTTCACTGCTAATACATGTGATTCCTTTGGTGTTGCTTGAACTCGTGCCACCTATCCAACTTCTTGAATTACATCTGGTCTGAATGTTGTCACATATAGTAAGATACCAATCATTGACCTATATTGCCTCTGGTCTGTAGAATTTGAATCATCATCTTTGCTCAACTTGTAATTGGTTTGCATAGGAGTGGTAATTGGTTTGCAATCTTCCATTCTTAACCTCTTTAGCATTTCTATGATATACTTAGTTTGAGAAATAAAAAATCCTTGGTTTCTTTGACATATCTGAAGACCCAAAAATAAGGATTGTTCTCCAAGTAACGCCATTTCAAATTCATTCTGCATATCCTTTGAAAATTTATGGCTTAACCTATCATTAGTACTTCCAAAACAATATCATCAACATAAATTTCAATTAATAAAATATTACCTTGTGTTATCTCGATGTAGAGGTTTTTTTATGCTCTTCCTTTCCATAATTCGTAGGGAGTTTTTTCATTGTTGTTTATGAGCATTAAACTGTTTTGAATGTGAATTGATGTATGCACCACATGTGTCCAAAAATATCTGTCAATTTGGAATCCATTAACATTGTTCGAGCCATTTCCTGTATAGTTATCATCTATTATGATAATGTTCCTTTGTCTTTGAACCACTCTCTGAACCAATATATGAATCCATGCTCTCATCCATACTGTCCAAGACTCTACTTGCACAACTGTCCATAATGCTGACCCATTTATCACTATACTATCATGAAGTCTTGATTAACCTATCAAATTATACTTATGCTAAATGATTTCTATGAATCTGTCTTCTCAAACTCTGCAAGCTGCTCGAAGGATGGTTCTTTGGTATGTCACAATGATCACATAGACTCCCCATGTCTAATATTCATATTACTTGGGAGTCTCTAAGCCACATGGCTCAGAACAATTCCTGCTCTGATGTGTATTCATCATCATCTTCATTGGTAGATTCATTATCTCTTTGAGCTCAGACTTCTTTCTTTCTATCTGTGGATTCATCTTTCACTACAATGCTTGGAAGTACAATATCTTGAAACTGTTCCTAGTTTACCTGTCCTTCCTTTCTTTCAGTTATTTTAAAAACCTTTATGTATATGACATCTTTCCTTTTCTCTGTATAATTTTCTTCATCTCGTTTTATTTCCAATCTTTCGATCTCTGGTACTTGGTCTTTGTTCACATGTTCTTCCTGTTTTCTTATCCATACTTTCTTATATTTGATATCAATATTCTCTTTCATGGAAGTATCGATCATGCTTCTACAATCACCAACTATGTGTCCATAGTTATGAAATTTGTAACACTCAATGTTACGTGCGACCACATAGGAACTTCTTACTTGAACATTTCTTTTATAATCCCTGCAATCTGAAACCTTATGTCCAAAGTTAGAACAATAAAAAAAAATACCATAAAATAAATTTGCATACCTGGGAGTGAATGTTCTTCTTTTTGGCGTAGTCCTTCTGAATTTTTTACTTGAATGATCATGATCATGATTGAAGCTTCCTTGTGTCTTGAACATGTATGGTCTTCTTGAAGATGTATCTTCGATAGTTTTCTTAGATTCTGGTTGACCATGATTCCTTCCTTTGAGTACTTCTGCATAACACTTTCAATTTTCTTCATTATTCTTTTCTACCAACCTAGAGTGCTTCTCTTCATTCTCTATAATTGATGTGGATGTTTCTGTCTTTTCAACGTTCTTGTTGATCTTGACGATTTTACTTCTCAATGTGAAAACTTCTTCTTCAATCTTCTCAACCTCTTTTTCTTTCTTCATTATCTAAGAGTTCATCACCTCTTCTGTTCTCTTTGATTCTTCAAGTTGGATTTTCAATGTAATTATTTCTTCTTCCAGTCTTCTCTCTTCTTGACCAAACTCTTCCTCAAGTTGGTTTAAGTCATTAGTTATTTCCTTAAGATGATCCATCAATATCTTTTCTCTCTTTTCTGCTTCTTCCTTTTGTGCCCCTATGTTGGCTTCTAAACATTTCTTTTGATATTCTAGAGTTACTTCAATTCTTCTAGCCTCTTCTAGTTGAGCTCTTAAATTCTTGATGACATGATGATCCTTTTTGGAACCTTGAACACTTTCCTTTTGGTTCATCAATTATTTCTTGGATGATTTGTTTTCTTCTCTTTCTTTCTTAAGATACTTAATTTCACTGATCAATTTTTATTTGTAATCAACTTTTTCTTCTTCATACTCTTCCTATTCTAAATCTGTCTGACATGATGAGCATATTTCTTCTGGTTCTGTATCTACATATTCTTTGGCATTTTATTAATCTGCGATGGATGAAGAATATATTTCATGTAAGTTATCCCAAAGTTCTTTTGCTGATGAACATTTACCAACCTTTTATCTTACCATATTGGGTAATCCTTCCCAAATGAAATCCATTGCAATTTTGTTATTCTTCCTCAATTCCTTATTGGCTGCAGTCTTTGCTCCCAAAATCCCAACTTGTACCTCAACCAAAATCCCTCATCAATTTCATCATCCAAATATGACTTGTATCTCTGTAATAGACCTGGTGTATATTATCACATACCTGTAAACCTTCCTTAAATTTAACACCAAGAGACTAGCATTTTCATCAAACGTTTCTTTAGTCTCACAAGACTAGTTTTGGATTAGTCAACAACCCTAACTTGAAATAATCATAACTTTGTAGCTGTAATGATAAATATATGAAACTGATACATAATGTTCTTTAGTGTTTTTTATGAAATTCCTCTAGGTTTCATTACTTGGAACCTCTCAGAAAATGAGTTATGTCAAAAATGGCACACCTTGCTGAATTATGGTTTATTTTAGAGAGAAACCTTGTAGAGCATGCCCTAAACAGAATATTTGTTGAATTAATCTAAAACTGTTACGAATAATACTAAAGACTGTACTCTAACCAACACATTTTGTCTTACTAAGTTTGGACATGTTATGAATAAGTTATGACGTTTTTACCCGAAACACCTGTATTTGACTAGTTTCAGGACTAGCCAAAAACCCTATTTTCCACGTAGTGTAACTCCAAAAATACAAAGACCCACAAGCTGATTTTTTTACCACAGATACTTGGATATGTTTCCTCAATGGAATAGAAATTTTACGGTCTGAATCATTCCATAAAAACATTTATTGCGAAAATGGTGAGATGACCTGAAAAAAACATACCTTAGAAAGCATCATCAAAAGAATTTATCCTTCCTTGAATTCCAGCCTTATTTTCTTCACTTTCCTCAGAAATTTGTCTGATATATCCTTTGGTTACCTCAAAAACCTATAGGTATTCAATATTCTCAAGTTTTTCATAAATGAGAGAGCCTTGCCTCTTATTTATACTCTCCTAGTAGCTTCCTTAAAAACATCTTCTAGGTCAATTTGCCCACTTTCCTTATTTTAGGGTTAACCCACTTCTAATTTATCCATTAAATTTATTATTGAATTGATTTATTTTGTATTCAATTTGAATTATAGTACAATCGTCACTTCAATTTATTATTTACCTTTTAAAATCTCTTAAACCACTTTGACTACTTTGAATTTTTGGGGCTTCTAGATGACATATGAGGGTCCTCCAACTTCGTAAGTGATCTAGATTATTTTCGGCACGAAATGAGATCGGAGATATAATAAAGAAATGCACAGAGATATTGCAAATATTAAATAATATAACAGAAACATATCAGAGATGCAACCATAAACACAGAGATATAATAATACACGATTTCTATTAATGAAATAAATGTACAGAGACTGTAAAAATACAGAGTGAAAGACTCACTAGAATGGTGGCAGCTTATCTCTGAGAAGAGATGTGACGACTACTTGCATTTGCAAGAAGATGATTACAATGAGGCTCTGAAGGCCTTTTTACAATAAGCAGGAATTACAAAAACCCTAGACATCCAAAAACCTAACCCTAGGAGATGAAGCGCCAAAAGTCATGTGGGCCCCATTTGGGTAAGTGAGTGCATCAACTTCCCGGGGTAGTAACTTTTTCATACGATCTTCGTTTTAGGCGTGTGATAGATTGTTGGAAAGGTATCATTGAGGAGATTCATTTTGAGGTTTCAATCATTCCTTTGGCTATAATTGAGAACCTTGATCTCAAAAAACTTTCATTTGAGCCCTCATGATGACCCCGGAAGTTAAAACCTACTAAAAATAGTAAATTGCCAGAATTGCCAGAACACTGTTTTGAGCCAGTTGGAAAAGGGGGGTGGCCACTGATATCCACCTGGATCAATCCTCCCTCCTTAGGAAGTAGTGGTATCCATTGCGTTGAGTTCTCGGGGGAGAGGGAAAAGCATTTGTTGGATCTGCATCTTGGTGAGTTGCTTGTATTGTTGGAGACGTCGCGCTGCATAGATTGTGGAAGTTTGTCATGAACCTATTGAAGCTGAGGTTGTTCAAAAAGTTAAGCTACATGAGAGGAAGGTGTGCAGAAGGAATATTTGTTCTTTTCTGCAACCTTGTCGACCTGCTTCTATTGGATAGAAGGTGCAGGGGGCGTGGTTGTAGTGGTTGCAGTGTCCTTTTGTTCCCCTTTTGAACAGATTGTGAAGAAGATGAATTTTGTAGTATGAGATACTACCTTTGCGAAACTTTTTAGGTGGAACAATAGTTGGAACTACCTCTGGTATTATGTAGAGATGACCCCCCATAGTAACAATGACACTACGGGGTCGAGACTCATAAACAACATGGCGTCTCCACATATATGGTTGGCCCAAGAGAACATCACAGACATCCAGTGGGGAAACCTCACATAATACCTCATCCTTGAAGGGTTAGATGTCGTATGACAATTGACATTGTTGGCTGACACAGAGGCCTCATCCTTGCCGAAGCCACCCAATGTTGTATGGCTGCGGGTGTGGTGTTGTCGACAATCCCAACTGTTTGACGACCTCTGCTGAGATGAGGTTTTTCTGGCTTTTGCTATCAACAATAAAATGTAGCGGTGTCCCCTTCACTCACATCTATGAATGAAAAAGGTGCTCCCCCTCTTCAGGATCTGTTGGTTCTTCCGGTTTGAATTGCTGTGGTCGCGACAATAACAGTGGGGTCTGCGTCAATGATCTATCCTTTACTAGTATTTTCATAATCAGATTCTAAATCAGGGTTTGGCTCCTTGTCTTTGATCTCAGCCACCAATGACTATTTTGAGCGACATTCATCGGTGTTGTGTCAAGGGCTTTTGTGGAAATCACACCATTTTCTGGTGTCCTTCTTTGTCTTCCCTTGACCCTTCTTTTCCTATGTCTTGGACTGGTTTTTGGGAGACTATTTGTTCGGGCCGTCTTTTTCATACTTTGGTTGTTGCAGATTTGCAGACCTAAATTCCCGTTTGTTCTGGTGCTTAAATTTATGTTCAATTTTAATAGCATATAGATAAGCAGCACCGAGTGATGAGATGTCTAGAAAATTCATTTCAGTCTGGATGTATCTGTGTAGAGCACCACGGTATTTTAGAACCAAATTCCGCTCGAAGTATTTGATACCCAGCTTAGTGCACAAGGTATGGAAGGTATTGGTGAACTCCAGGACTGCTTGGCCCCTCTCTTTCCGCAGTGTGGTCCATCTCATGTACTGGTCCTCATAGTTGCCAACAGGGTAATACTGTTCCTTTACCGCATCCACAAAAAAATCCCAAGTGGGATTGGCCCCATATATTCCAGACTCCTCTGTGGAACTTTTCTCCCAGTAAGTTTCCCACCAATGTTTGACATGAGGGAGATATTTAAGGAGTGCGAAGGTGATCTTTTCTTTGTCAGAAAAGTTGTGAACAGAGAAATAACCTTCTAGCAAAGTTAACCATTTGTCTAGGGCTTCTGCATCTATATGTCCTTCAAATATAGGAATATCAAAATTAACTTGTACCTTGAAAGGCGAGGTGCCTCCAAAGTGGCCACTTGATGAAGATGCACCTATTTCTATCGGCAGGCATTGAAGGATGTGGGAAAAATTCTCCATTATTTCATCCCTTTGTCGCGTGAGAGCTTGCTCAAGCAACAGACTAATAGGATCGTCTGCTCCGTCGTTTTTATTTTCTTCCACCATTGAGGGTTTCTTGGGTGTGCGAGAGTGATTGTCCTCAAGAGATACAAGCTTGAAACCCAACTTTCTATACTCAGACCTCGTCGGGGACATGCATTGAAAAAAATGACCAAGAACAACCTGCTCTGATTCCACTGATCTAGATTATTTTCGGCACGAAATGCACAGAGATATCATAGATATTCAATAATATAACATAAACATATCAGATATGCAACCATAAAAACAGAGATACAATAATACACGATTTATATTAATGAAATAAATGTACAGAGACTGTAAAAATACAGAGTAAAAGACTCGCTAGAATGGTGGCAACTTATCTCTGAGAAGAGATGTGACGGTTACTCGCATTCGAAAGAATATGATTACAATGAGGATATAAAGGCATTTTTACAATAAGAAAGAATTCCAAAAACCCTATACATCCAAAAACCTACCCCTAGGAGATGAAGCACCAAAAGTCACGTGGGCCCCGTTTGGGTAAGTGAGTGCATCAACTTCTCGGGGTCATAACTTTTGCATACAATCTTCGTTTTAAGCGTGTGATAGCTCGTTCGAAAGGTATCATCGAGGATATTCATTTTGGGGGATCAATAATGCCTTTGAATATCATTTATAACCTCAATCTCGAAAAACCTTCATTTGGGCCCTCAAAATGGCCCCGGAAGTTAAAACTTGCTAAAAATAGTAAATTTCCAGAATTGCCAGAAAACTGTTTTGAGCTAGTTGGAAAAGGTGGGTGGCCACTGATATCCACCTGGATTAGTAAGGCCATAAATCTCAAGCCATGAGGAGTTATGTGATGTTCCACATACCACCAGAAATGGAATGCCATGTACTATCCATATAGAATAGTATTACCTGAAAATATATCAAAACACATACCTTTATCCATCAAACAAACTTGGGTCCATTACCCAACCTTTGTGCTACGGGGATTTCTTCAAGGGTTGGCATCAATGACAACCAACCTTAATCAATAGATTGATCTGATGGCCATTGTCACTCCTCCTCCTGAGCTTATGATCTCTTCCTATTTAGAATATTTTCTAAGTATTCAAAGGTTTCTGTCTCTGAACCTTTCTTGTTTACCGTCATAGCTTATTTTCTTTCCATCAATGACAAACACACTCCCCCTGTAAACATGCCAACAATGGAATGTGTAATGATCCCAAGTCGCGGGGTTGAACCCGCTCTGATACCATATGTAATGACCTTGTCGTTATGTCAACCAAACAAATTACAAGGTAATTTTTTTGTTTGTTTTTCATTAGGATATTAAATTCGTTACAACATAATAACAACATGCATCATTGTAAAAAAAATGACACATAAGCATTTTATTAACATAACTAAAAGTGACACAAATCAACACATAATCAACGACTCAATCAACGCATCATCATAACTAGCAACGATACAATCAACACATCACAATCGACTGAAGAAATATACAATTGAATGATCAACCAATTCACTGAGAATCAAAAGAACTACCCGCCCAACCTATCCTGCATGGTTAGGACCTCTAGGACACATAAGAAATGCTCAATCCTAGGATTCATTCGATTGATTTTGACCACTTAAGGTCTCAGGGATGGCGACTTTTCTTAGGAAAAAGGAGGTATATAAATCCCACTAATACGATCAAGCCAGAAACCAATAGATAAACAATCCATATCACTTATCAAGTAATCATGCACACGAGTAATAAAATTCTAAACCAATCACATCAATTATTTTAATGGCGCAAGAGAATCAAATTGCTTAATAATTCATACGTCAATTTTAATTTCATGATGTAAGAGTAAGTTAAAGACATTAAGTTCAAGGCGCAAGAGAAATCAATAGTTTTATTCCATGGCGCAAAAGAAATAATATCACATACCCAATCATACATCACATTATTAATGGTGCAAGAGCGCTCTAGCTATCCAATCCTAAACTGAAATTCATGACTAGATTGAACTAATAACCATTATTTCTTCATCGTGCAAGAGAATATAAATACCTAAACAATCCTATATTCACATAGTTAATGGTGTGAGAGTATTGTTGGATTACTGATAGGGGGGGTGAATCAGTAATAGAGAAATTTAATCCTTTTTAACCATATAATACAAGTGTTATATCAATGAAGCATTATCATTCAATAACTGCAGAGTAAATAAGCAATGAACAAATGAATAAATATACACATACAAAGTACACCAATGTTTTACATGGAAACCCAAATCGGGAGAAAACCACATAATGCTTTTTCTTATATGTCTTGAATAATTACATTCATTGAAAGCACCAACTTCCTTTTTTTTCTAGCTGCAATTGGAAGGAGGCTCCAACCCCCTAGTTTCTCAGGCTACAACCCGAGGGAAGCTCCAACTCCCCAATTCTTTGGATATAACCATAAGGAGACTACAACCCCCTATGTTCTTCGGCTACAACCAGAAGGTGGCTACAACCACCTGTCCTTGCCCCGTCCTGCCACCCTGAAGTAGAAGTAGAATGATGGAATCACTATCAACCTGTCACTAGGAGATATACCACTGTAAACTTGTACCAATAAATCTGAACCATGCATCAAACATGCATCAACCTGTACCTCAACCTGTAATCAACCTGTACCATAAACAAGTGCATCAACCATGCA
>JZKD02S1608092.1:52315-70227 GCA_000966675.3 Picea glauca | reverse complement strand
CTTTAGAAACTTCCCCTTCTACTTGTTTCTCACTTCCCTTTAGTTATTCACATGTGATATTGCAGAACTAGGTCCCCTTGTCTTGTATTTGTTCTAGTATTTTTCCTCTCTCCAAACTACCCTTCATGTAATTTTACTAGCATTTTTGTTATGCAGCTGCGACAAGAACATACAACAATGACATTAATGAATAGCATAGGCTGTAGTAACATGAAGAATCAACATTTCAAAATCTCAACTCATACCAATAACATAAAAAATGCGCAGATCTGATCTTCAATAGTGCAAGGGGGTCCCACCTACTAGCATTATTTAGTTTTATAATAATAGGCTTTATAAACACTTTGTGGGAAAAATTATGTTGACATTTTTTAATCGTCAACATACTTCTCTAGGAAATATGTTGATATGATGCTTTTATTTTTTACATCTCTCAAAAAATAAAAATAGATATCATAGTATGTTAGTTATGTCATAGACCTTAAAATGACCCCGGAACTGATTCCTTTAGACACAGAGTTAATCCTAAGGCCAACTAAGGACAAAAAACAACACTCGCTAATAATCTAGGAGTCAAGCATGCAAACAAACCTTCTCACAAAGACTCACTTGTTGGTTATGGAATCCAACATCACAGGATTGAGGCGTGAAGGGGATAAGTTTCAGCAGGTGGGAAAGTTATGTTGGCAACCTACTTAACGAACTAACACCTTGGTGCAAGTTACCTCACCGAGCAATGAGCAACCCTCCAAGGAGTCCGAGTGAGTCTAGCCAATGTCGATCCTAGGTACAAAACCACCTTCCATGTGTTGTCACCTTGGGTAGGAAGTATAAAATATTATGGCCTCTATGGTACCACTTACTATACCAAGACCAATAAAGAAGGGTTCATTACTCTGTCGGCCCCAATGTGACTTCGTGTTTGGCCCTTGTGTTAGAAGGGCTTCCCAAATTTAGTGATATAGCAACTGGATTTCACTCCCTAAGTCAAATATTTATGTTTGTTTAGCTTCTTTGGAAGGTTATTCTTAAAATCCTATTCCAAATCTCTACACCTAAGCTAAGATGGGTTTGAAGAGCCCTAGAAAAGTTTCTAGATAAATTTTAATTAGTGCTTGATTTTATGTTGTTGTTACTCAAAGGAGTGGTCGTGAAATTGATGGTGTTTCGACTTGACTCTTTAAACCATGCAAGAGGAAAATGAAATGCAAGAATTTCAACTTCGATGAAAATCAAGAAAAGAAATAATTTCTTGATTGATTACTATGTGATCAATTGGCAATACTATGAGATGTCAATGAAAATAATTCAAAAGCACTTAAATTTTATAAATTTTAACATAAGGTGGAAAATCAAATGTGGTCATTCATGTTATTGTTGTCTAGTTAGATCTTCATCCAAAATCTAGAAAAAACTTCAACTCATTACTGGGAAAGGTGTAGAATAATATGGGAAGATTCATCCAAAATCGAACAAAAACAATCAACCATTCACTTTCGTTAACATATGGGAAATTGTGGTACATCTTTCACCTATTTGTGGCAAGGCTGATATTCAACAATATTCAACAATCAAGTAAAGGATTATTTCTTCCTTTTTATTTTACATAATACTAAGTTTCTTATTTGAAAAAGAAACTAGATATATGCTATGGGACTTCTGTGTATAGTGTGTAGGACATTCTCTTACTATATATACTACTTTGGTGGTTCATGGTTAAGTGCTATCATCAGTGGCCTTATAGGTTCGATAACAAATTGAGACACAATTATTTAGGTTAACATTACATACAATGAATTTCTATACAAAAACCAAATTCAAATCGAAAACTCAATTCAAATCCAACCACATCATCCCCTAAATCGAAAACCCAATTCAAATCCGACCATTGGGAGTGCTCTACAACCCATTTAGACTTCTGGAAGAAACATACCAATTTTACCGCCATTGTTGGTGATCCCCTAACCATCTTTGTCTCTTCTAAGGGTGGTCGGGTCTCCTCTGTTGCTTGTGCTATGGTGTAGGGCCTCCTTGTCTCCTTGTTGGGATGGATTGTCACAATTCGCGCAGGTAAATGGTCGAGGGTTCTCTCCAATATGATATCAACTGCATCGAGGGTTCTTTCCTCATTCTCGCAGAGCTCAAATATGGTCTCCATGCACACATATTAATTTGAAATATTAGTTTTTATTTGGGTTTTGGTTTATTATATATAATTAGTATAAATTTTAATTATATATATATATATATATATATATATATATATATCATATTAATTTGAAATATTAGTTTTTATTTGGGTTTTGGTTTATTATATATAATTAGTATATATTTTAATTATATATGTGTGTCTGTGTGTGTGTGTGTGTCTCATAACATAAAATGGACATGATAAATATCCTATGATTAACTCTAATGGGATATTAGACCCTCATTACATAACTAGGGGGGATCTATGTAACATCCCGTTCTTGCAAGCACATGTTATTGACTTATTCTTTGAGGACACTTGTGTGCAAGTGATCTGGTTTTAGTATATTGTTGCTTGTTTGCTTATGGATTCTTATGATGAGGTTGATGGATTAGGATGTTATGTTATTTATTGATAGATTCTATTGATGAGTTTCCCTTGAGTGTGAAAGACACTTGACAGATTGAGGATGTCGATGGAATCAATGGAACTCCTTGGACTCTGTATTGAGTCAGGGAGTGGATTGTATTGGTTTGAGTATTTCTTTATTCATATGTGACATAAGATCAGGTGTATTATGATGTTATTTATATATGATTGGCAGGTTTTGTTGATGGATGCAGGCTAACATTTGCTTGCTAATATGACTCACATAAGGAGTAAAGGTTCCTTGCACAACAACCAAACATTGAGGGAGAGGTGTGGCAACACCCCTATCACAACCTACTAGCACTCCCATCATGACTCAAATTTTAGGTTAACGATTACCCATTTCGAGAGATTCCCAATGCAGTGAGGGAAGACTAAGACAATCAGTCACAAAGATTATAAGGGGCACACAATAAGGCATGGTCCTTATTCCTTAGAGGCCCTTATTCTCTCATAGGTTAGATGAATGGAGTATTGACTCCAAGGGTTGGAAAACTATCAAAACCAATCAAAGGCGAGTGGCACCCTTGGAGCACGTAGTGTGTCTTGAAGGGCACATCACGCAATTAAAATTTGAATCAAAGGCGAGTGACACCCTTGGAGCATGGAGTGAATCTTGAAGGGCACGTCGTGATATTTAAAAAAAAAGAGTCAATGAATCCATGTGGCCTAGAAAACTTTAGCGAATGTTAAACCTTATAAAAACTTGAGCACCTGTCGAATTAATTAATTGATTAATTAATTAACTAAAGAATAAATTTATTAAGAAAAATCCCTAAGGGTCTAGGAGTTTGAAAATAAATACTTAACTAAGCCTAAGTCCAAGTGAGTGAGAAGACTAAAAACTAAAATTTTAAATTAAATAATGAGGGGATGAAATAAATCAAATTAAGAATCAATGAAAATAAAAATAAATCCAAAGGAGTGATTGCAAGTAAATACCGAATTAGAAAATAAAATGAGAAAGGAATAAACCATAAAATATGTGTAAGCATAGAAAGGTATCTAGAGTCTAGTCTAACTAGAGAACATTCCTATTTTAACTCAACTCAGTTTTAGAAAGGTGTCAGTCATTAAAGGGGAAATAAAGGGAATAAAGGGACAACTAGGAGTGATTTTAGGAGCGCTTTTAGGATGGGTGAGGAAATTGACATTAAATTAATTAAATTGTGGATTTATTGGTGCAACTAAGGGAATGGGTGACAAGTGTATGGGGGGAATAATTCCTAATTAAAAAAAAAAAAATTAAATGTGCAAACGGAAAGTTGTCAATAAGGAAATTCTATAAAAAAACTGCTTGAGAGGAGGAATGGATCACACGGGTTATGAGTAAGGCTATGCTGCAGAAATTATGACTAGTTTTACTTGTGAGAGTTGGGATATCAAGCTTAAGAGAGAGAGTGGTGGATCTACCTTGCGAGGCGATCTGGGAGCTAGAGGATTCTAGTTGTGGGTTTTCCTAGCCCCTTTGCGGTTCGAGGGGATAAGGGGGAAGAAGAGTACCCATATCATTGGCTGGGAGGTACCAGTGAAGTGTCAATAGTTAGCAAACAGATGAAGGAAGGAAACTCCCATCGCCAAGGATCGTCATCAAGGCTATCTTTTTCGGTCACGGTATTTTCATTTGAGTTGCAATGTATCATGTTTTTATTGTATTTTCATTTGAGTTGAAATGCATTAAGTGTTTATTGTCTATATATTTTGGGGTAATCTCTGCGCTATTGATTTCTGGATTGAGATTTCATTAAGGATTTACCTCTGCATTTTGATTATGGAGTGTGTTTTTCCTTGTACCAATTCACCCTTTTCACCTGGAGTTAATCCCTCTTAATATATACGTTGATGGGGAGATTACAAACCAACATTTTAATTCATTGCTCCGTGAAATGTTTCCCCTTTATCTTTGCATTTTGGCATGTGAATTTTCTCTGAATTTCTTTGTGTTTGGGCATGCAAATTCACCCTGAAATTTTGTGTGCTTGGCATATGAAATTCTCTTGTGTTTCTCTACTTTTGGGCATGTGAATTCGCCCTGAATTCCTTTGTTCTTGGGCATGTGAATTCACCCTGAATTTCTCTATGTTTGGCATGTGAAATTCACTAGTGTTTCTCTACGTTTGGGCACATGAATTCACCCTGAATTTCTCAATGTTTTTACACATACATTATTTGTGTTTTTATTTACCCATACAATCAACACTTATGGGCACCTCCTGGCGGGGATTACCTTTGATTCCCTATGTTTTCTTGGGAGAAGGATGGCCTACATTATGCACATTCACGCAACAAATTGGTATTCTTAAACTCTGTGGTTTTGGGGAAGAGTCGGATCTCTGAACCTCCCTTCTTGACAATGATTTTAACTTTATATTTC
Organism: Picea glauca; assembly: GCA_000966675.3. Lineage (NCBI taxonomy): Eukaryota > Viridiplantae > Streptophyta > Pinopsida > Pinales > Pinaceae > Picea > Picea glauca. Next base: position 65,233 of record JZKD02S1608092.1, on the reverse strand, counting down.
TCAACAATTTGTCGTCCTTACCCAGTGATTTCATCCCGGTTTCCCTCAACAATTTTAACCTTTTGGTTCTTAGTGAACTGCCTTCTTATTACGCTCAAGGATTATTTGTTATTGGATGTTTATAAGTATAGATAACATATCCAAAGAGAATAAATAACTGATATCATTGAACCAATTCATGACAATAGATTACACTCAACGCATGCATATAGGTAGTCTGGAATTCTCATTGGCTTCCCAGATAAACCAAGAATAAGCAAGTTAACCTCTGTGAACAGGGTTCATAAATGAACTCTGCCTAATAATTCATTATATGTTAATCTAAGAATATTTGGTACTAAGTAGAAGAAACCAACAAACATTCCAAATACTGCACCCATTGATAAAACATAATGAAATGGGGCAACTACGTAATATGTGTAGTGTTGTGTCTAAAGAAACATTAGCTAAAATCATCCATGTTAATCCTTGGTGAATAAAGAAATACATCCAAATGAAAATAACATTGTTGTTGTGAACCACCATAACTTGCTTCCAGTCTACTCCTAATCCCAATAGGCACGACAATAATCATAGTAGTAGTTGTTAAATATGCTCTAGTATCAACAACATACATGTCATGCATAAATACAGAAGAAATTACCTTTGTTCACTTTCTTACGAGTTGGTATGGACTATTATTTTGTCTAAGCTATCGCATTTATTCACTAAATCTTAATAATCCTGTTGATCTAGTATAAATACTGTACAAGCATATAATGATAAATTGATTAAACTTCAGCTTAATGCATCCTAAAATTCCAATTCGGAACATAGCATATATCTGAAAACGGGTTTTCCTAAGAATAAAACATGTGAAATGATTCAAAAGGCTAGAATAATAATAATGTATACTTCAAGGTGTCCAAATAATCATAACATGTGTATGATAGGGTTCCACCTTTGGTCATATAATGATGTATTGAGGTTGCTTTATGCTAATAACATTCCAATGTTATATATGGTGATCTCTTATGCCAAGAGGGATTTATGGAATGACTCCTCCGAAGTGTAATTGGATTAAGAGGAATATATGGACCTACCTTTACCCCTTTTTTAAAAGTTTTGGGATGTCATCCTCTTGTTTGGATTAAAATGTAAAAGTACCTTCCTAAAGAGGCTATCTGTATTCCTTAGTTATCATTTAATGGTGAATAATTAATAATAACTAAGTGATCCTTTCTTTTTATAATTATTAGATAAAATACATACAAACATAAGCACAATCTCTAGTTATGGATCTTTCTTTTTAGATTTAGAGGTTCTTGAGATTAGTTGGTAATAATGGTCGAATTTCCTTATTTGAAGAATAATGGAAAAAGAAAATTGGAGTTCTAGTGATGAAAGATTTAGTTTGGGTTGTTAAGTTACCCTTGTCAAAGGAGAATTGATCATGGGTAATACTTTAACTTGGGGTTTTTTTGGATCATGTTGAAGTGTATTGATCTACCTATTTTAGTAGTTCAACCGGGATGGCAGTTCCGATTTTAGATCACACCATATTGAACTGTCGATTCTTGAACAAGAGTTTATTGCTAATTTATTGATGTTGAATTCTAAAGTAATTAGATTCTTGCACCATGATGACGTATGGTTACTTTAGAAACTAGATTTCTTGTGCGCCATGAATAATTATGAATGTTGTACTATTGGTTATATGCTTAGTTTTCTTTGCGCCATGGAACAATATGGATGCATAAGTGATTAGGTAATTATATATCTTCACACCCCTGATCATGTTGATGTATCATTGTTGGAATTTAGTTTACTCTTGCACTTTGAATGTTTAATGTTAATGAATACATGATGGAGCAAATGCATTCCCTTGCGCATTGGATTATGCTGATGATTAAGTAATTAGATTTCCTTGCACCATGGACTAATGATGATGCATGGATGATTGATCTTTTTAGATTACTCGTGCACATTGTAATAAGGTTGATGTATGATTCCTAAGTAAATGGATTAATTGCACACAATGAATGATGATTTATGTTTAGTCTGGTAATTAGACCATGCGCGTACCTTGAAAATAATGTTGATTATTGTTGAATTCAATGATTGATTAATCAAGCACCTTGAAGTAAATTAGATGTCTTCTTTTAGGTCTTGAGAATAAAATAAAGTAGATTACATTGCGCTTTAACTTATGTCATTGTATGATGGATTTAGTAATTAAATTATATTGCACCTTGGAATTTATGTGATGTGTGATTGGTTATTAGAACACTGTTGCGCCATTGATTATCGTTGATGTTGTTGATTTAGCTATTTTTTTTTTCGACTTGATTTTGTTAGTGGGATGTAGACACCTCCTTGTTCCTTAGAATAGTCGCCAGCCCTGAGACCTTAAATGGTCAAAATCAATCAGATGAATCCTGGGCTTGAGCGTTGCTTATGTGTCTTGGAGGTCCTAACCTTGCAGGGTATGTTGGGCAGGTAGTTTCTTTTTGTTATATTTGTGATAAATTGATCTTGCATCTCCATTTATGTTACTTGTTGAATTGTTTCGTTATCTAATACGACGATGTGTTAATTATGCGTCGTTACTAATTTTGATTGATGTGTTGGTTACATTGTTATGGATTACAATGATGAGTCACTTGTAATGCTTTTACCTTTTGTGCTTCACTTTCCTAGTAGTAACAAAGGGGCCATTACATATGGTATCAGAGAGGGTTCAACCCCACGAATTGGTATCATTACGCCTTCCACTGTGCTAAACACTTGATTAATAATTTATCACTAATTAAATTGAATTGTGTACCTGCAGGTAATCATGGTTAGAGGGCGTTATGGAGGCAGACGATGTGGTACTAGGGGAGGAGGTGCAACACCTCCAGTGACATCCATGCTAGAGGCGTCTAACCCTTGAGTAGAATATCATGTTATTGGACAGGAGTAGATTGATGTGGGAGATGTGATTGGGTTGATGAGGTCCTTTTAGAGGATGTCAAAGGCCTTGATTAACTATCTAGATAGAGATGAGGCCAGGGCGCCTGTACCCCCTGAGGGTCCACAACACGCCCCAGCCGATACTAGTAGCATTCACAAATAACTCGAGAAGGTCAAGTTTCCTAAGTTCTTGGGTGCCACAAATGGCGTATCCTCTTAGGCATGGTTGGAGAGCATGGTGATGTGATTTTCACTTCATGACTACTCCTCCAACATAAAAGTTTGCATGACGATATTTCAGCTGAAGGGGAGCGCTATTCTATGGTGGAAGACACTCATGCCACAAATGAACATGGTCATCGAAGATGTGTCATGGGAAGTGTTCTAGGAGAGGTTCCAGGAGAGGTATTTGTCAAAGGAATTCCTTGAGTGCCAACTCAATGAGTTCAATGCTTTGTGACAGGGTGGTCATACAGTGCCCAAGTATGAGGCCTGATTCATGGAGTTTCTTAGGTATGCTCCACATCTAAACACCGAGAAGCTCAAGATCAACAAGTTTGTGTTTAGCCTTAACGTCAAGATTCATGAAAAAGTGAGGATCCTAATGCCTCAGACATTGCACGATGTAGTCCATAAGGCCCTCATATCTAAGGAAGAGCTGACTAACAAGAGTCAGGGAAGGAATCTTGGGAACCGACGGGACAGATGAAACTTGGAGCATAGCAGCATCAGACACCAACTAGACATTCATCAGGGTTTTGAGCTACTTCGAAAGTATCCACATTCATGACACAATGATGATCGGCTCCTCAACAAAGAACTTCCTACAAAGGACCATAGAACCAAAATCAACGTCGTCTGCAACAAAAACAGTTTAGGCCTATTCAATATAACAGACCATGGTTTCAGGTTGGTGGGCCAACAACTTCTACTTTGGGGACCAAGAGTACTGGACTAAAGACTAGATGCTAAACATGTGGAGAGCCACATTACCAGCATGACTGGCCGGTTGAGAGGGAGAGAGCAGCCGATTCATCCGCACACACTACCATTTGATATTCGGGCAAGGCCCATCGAATTCATGCAGTGGTGAATAAATTCTAGGCTGAGCACTAGTCTATTGTGCTCGAGACGTTAGGTACAATCTCTAGCCAGAAATTTAGTATTTTGATAGATATCAATGCTACAAAGATCTTTATTTCTGGTGCAACGCTAAAAATAATTAAGGTAAAGGAAATTGAACATGATGAGTTTAGCTATGTGGAAATGGATTTGGGAGCCACGAAAAAGGTTGGAGGAAAGGTTACAGACTGTAGCCTCAACCTCATAGATTTTGTAACGAAGGCCAACCTGTATGACATGATATTAGGATCTTATGACGTCATGATCGGTATGGATTGGTTGGAATTGCATGATGTGATACTCAACTGTAAGATGAAACGGTTGAGTTTGACCAATGATGAGGGACAAAGATGAGTGATTGTAGGAATAAACCAGGGAGTTTCCCTAAGGTTCATTTCTTCCCTATAGTTACGAAAGAGCATGTGCAAAGGATGCAAGCTATATGCAATCTTAGCGTTAAACGATAAGGGCATGGAAGAAGGATTAGAAAACCTTCTGGTATTATGAGAGTTTGCAGATGTTTTCCTAGAAGAGTTACCAAGTTTGTCACCCGAAAGAGAGCTGGAATTTACCATCGACTTAAAACCTAGAACTGATCTGATAGCAAGAACGCCTTATCGGATTTCGACCCCTGAGTTACAGGAGTTGAAAATGCAACTGAAGGAGTTGCTGGACCTAGGACTTATATGTCCAAGTGTGTCACCTTATGGTGTTCTTGTTATTTTCATATGGAAGAATGATGGGTCGTGGAGACTCTATATTGACTACCGTCAATTGAACAAGGCAACGATCAAGAACCAATATCCATTGCCAAGAATAGATGATTTGTTTGACCAAATGAAAGGTGCCATAGTGTTTTCAAATACAACTTGAGATAAGGATATCACCATTTATGGATCAAAGAGGAATAAATTCTTAAGACCACATTCAAGACGAGGTTTGGGCATTGCGAGTTTACCATTTTACCATTTGGACTGACAAATTCCCCAACAGTATTCATGAGCTTGATGAATGGGGTGTTCTATGAATAATTGGAAAAGTTTGTTCAAGTATTCATTGACGACATATTAATATATTCTTGAATGATGGAAGAACATGAAGAACATTTGTGCTTGTTACTACAGTGTTTATGAGAGAACAAATTATATGGGAAACTGTCAAAATGCTCTTTTTATCAATCAAGGATTCATTATTTGGGTCATTTTATGTCCGACGAAGGCATTGTTGTGTATCAAACGAAGGTAGAGGATATTATGGAATGTATTGTGCCGACGAATGTACTAGAAATATGTAGCTTCATGGGTTTAGTTGGATATTATTGAAATTTCGTCGAAGGTTTTTTGAAGATAACAAATCTGATCACGAAATTGCAGAAGAAAAACAAGAAGTTTGTATGGACCGAGAAATGTGTGGAATAATTTTGAAGTCTGAAGGAGATGTTGATGACAACACCGATACTAAAAGTCCTTGACATGGAAGAGGAATTCTTGGTATGCACAGACGCATCCAAAAAAGGCTCAGGCGGAGTCTGATGCAAGATGGTCGAGTGATCACTTACATCTCAAGGAAATTTAGAAAGTATGAAGAGAAGTATACGATGCATGATTTGGAGTTATTGGCAATTGTGTATGCCCTGAGAGTGTGGAAACACTACCTGATTGGAGAGAAATTCTAACTAAAAACAAACCACTGTGGTTTGCAACACATTTTTACTCAAAATGACTTGAACATGCGACAAAGTTGTTGGTCAGAATTGCTTAGAAAATATGATTTTGAGATTTCCTACATAAAAGGAACTGTGAAAAGAGTGGAAGATGCATTGAGTCGAATACCATGCATATTTTTGGTGATACCTCTTTTGACAAATATTTGAGGAAAGATTCTAACTATACAGTGCAATGATGACTGGTATAAAGAGGTTAAGGAAAATATTAGACAAGACACCATGTTGGTATCAAAGTTTGAGGGATTTACATTGGAAAATAACAGATTAATGAAGTATAATAACCAGATTTACATATCGCCTAACGACAAATTCAGAAGTTTGATCTTATGTGAAGATTATAGAGCAGTGTACATGGCTCATCTAGGAGTCACGAAGATGAGGGCAAACCTTAAGCCCTTATTCTTATAAAAATGAATGAAGGCAGACATAGTTAACTACGTGGAGAGATGTCTAGAATGTCAACAAGTGAAGGTTGAACATAGAAATATGACAAGATTACTACATCCACACGTTATTTCAGAATAGAAATGGGAGGTCATTTTGATGGAATTTATTGTGGGATTGTCGTTGATGTAAAGGAGGCGCGATTCAATTTTCATGGTAGTTGACAGTCTGACGAAGAGTGCACATTTTATCCTTGTGTGTACGATGTATCAGGCTCCAGACATAGCTATAGTTTTTATCATTGATATTGTGAGATTGCATGGCATGCCTAAAAGGAGCATATCAGATCGAGAATCAGTGTTTACAGGATGATTTTGGACTAGTTTCCAAGAGGGATTGGGAACCCAACTCAACTTTAGTACAACTTATCACCCTGAGACAGATGGGAAGACAGAAAGAATGAACCAAATCTTGGAGGATATGTTGCGTATGTACTTGATGGACCAACATAAGTGTTGGGAAGATTTCTTTCCACTGGTAGAGTTTGCGTACAACAACAACTATCAAAGCACCATTAAGATGGCGCCATTTGAGTTTCTTTATGAGCGACCGTATCAGACACCTTTGAGCTGGGATCGACTTGAGGATAGGGTCATGGTAGGACTAGAAGCGATCCAAGAAATGGACGAAGTTTCCTGAAGGGTGGGTGTATGTAACGACCCTTCTTAAATAGGTTTACATGATTATTAATTATAATTAATTTAATAATATAACTGTCCTAAAAGATTAGCTAAACCATAATTATTTATTAAAATAATATTAACTAGTTAATTATTATTAATTAGTTATTCATGATTGTTAATGATTAATTTAAGTATTAATGAATTCATTAATTAATAAGGTAAATAAATAAAAGAAGGATAATAAATTATATTATTAAATTAATTTACGTACTCGATATGGGATAACATATTAACTACAAGGGATAAGATATTAAATAAAAGGGATAAGGGGCATTAACGGGAAAGGATAAGGAGGTAATAAATGAGTTAGGTAGGGAGTAAATGAGGCGGGGGAAGTCGGTGAAGGAGGGATAAGGAAGGGAAGGAGGGGACAGGAGGTTGGGGGATGGATTTTGGGAGCTCTGGGATTTGCAGAGAAAGGTGAAATTTTGGGAGTGGGATTGTATTAGTGCACCGGGGTTGCTGGGGGTTTTTGGCATGGGGGCTAGGATATCTGTTGATATCCTGGAGCTAGGAAGTTACCTAGTTGGCAGGGAGGAACTAGGTTTTGGGCAGTGTTTTGCAGAAGCGGTCAAGGAGGCAAGTGGCGGACAAACGAAGGTTATTAGCATCAGGTTCAGGTATTTCAAATTTTGCAATTATTTTAATCGGTTATTAAATTTATTATATGTTGTTAAATTTAAGTTAACAAAGTTATTATTATGAAGAATATTATTCTGTTATGAAGTTTAATAAATAAATTGATGTTTTTAATCTCTTCAGCCCCTACATATGGTATCAGAGCCCTAGTTCAAATCTGGAACCAAGGGCCTAAATAAGGGATTTAGTTATAGTAAATCCCTAAATAAATGTATTAGGGTGAATAAAAATTTGGGCCTTAAGGGCCAAAACTCCAGCCATGCTTAACCTGCAAACAAAACACAAAAATTAAAAAATAAATAAATAAATAGAAAGAAATGCAAAGCAAATTTACCAAAGTAAAACAAGTGAATTATGAATACAACAAGATTGTATATATATATATATATAAAAAACTAGCAAGATTATCGTTTATACAATAATAAAATTAGATTGAAAAGCTTACGCCACATCTGATAAGGTCACAAGTGCCAAATAAACAACATTCCATAGCTTAAACCGACTTTGAACGTACAAGTGAAAAGGTTTGCTTATTTTAATGAAAAAAAAAAACAGATATTAGATATGAGGGAGATGCTCAAGCTACGGCAGAGAAATCACATATCCAAGGTTCAGGAAAGTTACCCTCCAGATGTATCGATCACATTCTGCACCATACAAAATATATAATATGCAGTGAGTAGCATTAGAAAAACTTGCGAGTATATTTATATAAAAAAAATGAAACCTGCGATATTTTTGGTCTCTTCGTTTCCATTAATTATGAGAAAACATGATGGAGATTTCCAGCCAGAGAAAAGGCCAGGGAGACCATAGAAGCTTTCTCTGACCTTAATTCTCAGTAAGATGGGGACCTGGAATCCTAAACAAATGTTTTTAGAAAATATCAAATCTACTTTATCTCGAACTCAGAAGAATGTAAAGCAAAGCCATTTGAGAATGAATTAGAATCCCTTATATCTAGCCATCTCTTTCCAGTAGTATGTAGCTTTACTTTCTTCTTGTGCTGGTAGTTCTCTAAGGCCAGTGAAAGAAGTCTTCTATAGGTAGTTACTACTTATCCTATGCTTATCTGGTAGTAATTATTAGTGAGTGATCGACTGCTAGAACGAGAGGTCTCTCGAGCCTCCTCTGGCCTCTGATATCCCTTGAGTCTGTCTCTTCCAATTTCTTATCTGCTTTGAGCTCTGTTAGTAGCTATCTTTGACTTCCTCTCTTTGGGGATGGTTATAGAGCTTCCGGCCAATACGAAGATAGTTCCCGCGCCCGGACTCCCCAATTCCTTCTATTGAGAGAGAAACCTCTAGATAATTAAACCTACAGCTATTGCCACGAGAATGTTAAACTTACTACATGCTTTAGCATCAAACAAATTCAATAATAATAAAAAAAAACATATTGTAATGCTTGGCAGAAATTTATTCGAGAAATCATTTTGAATAATAATCCTACATGTCCATCATTTAGTGCGTAAGGCAATGGAGATGGAACTAAAGAAACAAAAACCACAAAACTGGGTCATTACCTGCATGAGGGATACGCAATTTCTTGAGACTTGCAGAAAGCTAGCCGCTCCTGATCCAGGCGTAGTTGCCTTCACTTTACATGCCTCAATATTGGAAAACTTGTATTGTGCAGGATTGTTTAAACTACAAACCATACATCAAATCAAATTAGCATTCTGTGGAGGGCTGGGACTTAAGACGCCATGATTAAACTTCAAAAACACAAGGAACCCCAAGATACCCATATCACGAACAAGCCTTAAGATGATGGAACAAGTCTCAAAAATGATGAAACAAGGTCCATATTTCTTGCCAGGAATTACGGGGATGCCTTATTCTAAAACCCAACACAACCAACCAAAAAAAAAAAGGACCCGAGAAGCCTCGATATTAAAATTTTAGTGCAGGCAAAAAACTGATTACTGTTTCAGCAGGACCCAAAAGGAGATCTGACCTAAGCTCTCAAGTTTCTGTACCAAATGCATATTGATCTTTTGACCAAATATTCACCATGGGAATGAAGCCAATAGCTCCCTCTGAATGTAACAGAATTGCTGCAAACAAATACATGCTATGCCTGAGTGATTTTGGGGTCTTAGCCCACCTCGTCTGAAGCCCCTAAATGCTCATTTATCTCCATGAAATGAGACCAACCTATACGCCCAAGGCTGAAGTAAATTCCAAATAGGACCTCCTCCATGAGGGCACCTGCTACTTCTACGCCTGCACCTACTCACCAAACGAACAAACAAGATCAAATAGCAACAACACACAAGCCATCGCCCAAGCACCAACGCTTAGAATTGAGCATGGAGCCTGCCGAGAGGAAGAGAGCATAATGGAGAGGCAGCAGAGTTCATGTAAGGTTTTAGGGGAAGAGAGCTTGAGAGAGAGTATGTGTTGGGTTAGGTTTAGGTCAGGAGGGTGTTGGAGGAACGAGGGCGGGGCACGTGGGCTTCATGCATGCCCGCCCTTTATTAGCATGGGTTGCGTTTAAAATTATTTATTCAAATTTATATATGTTTTTTTTTATTTTAGTTATTTTATTTATTAATTTTTTCTGTTTTTTTTTTTTTCATTTAATTATTTATTATCGTGAATTTTAGATTATTTGTTTATTCTACATGAATAATGATAAATTAATATATTAAATAAATAAATAATCTATTATCATTAATTTATTTAATATATTAACAATAAACAAGGATTTTAAAATTTAAATTAATTAATTTAAAACTAAGTATATTAATTAAAAGTAATTATGATTAATTAATTAAATTAAAATGTTTTGGAGTCCGCGGAGATTGAACCCCGGACCTCCCCACCGTCCAAGTCTTTACAAAGTCCACCTTGCCAACGCACCACACGATGTGACTTTTACAAATAATTTCAGATATAAATACTCTAATTTTCATACCCAAGACCACCCACCAAGCAAAGCGTCTTAAGAAGAACACTAATGCCAAAAGGTACATAGCGCTGGTAAACGCCAAAATAGGGATGGCAGTTGGAGATAATTGTTTAGATGTCGCGGTTTAATCCTATTTAATTATTAAACGTGGTAATTATATAACCTTACAACATTTTTTTAATGTGATTAGGTAAATGTTAAAAAAAAAAAGTAAACATGCTAATGGATGTCCTGATAAGTGCAATAAAGTTATGAACAATAAATCTAACCCATTGATTTTGGAGGACGACTAAGAATATGCTAGTATCTTCAATGCATAGCCATCATATCAGGGTTTAAGGTTAATTAAGATTAAAAGATCATTAATTGTGCCCATTGTCAATAGGTGTACGCATATTGGCGTAAATTAATAAACATAAGGTTGGAAGTCACTTTAATCAAGTTGTATGCGAAAATTTAAAAGGGCTTAGACTAGGACAAGCGGGAAGGAGGCGACATATGTACTAGGAGAGTAAGCATAGGAAGTGGCGAGTGAGGTGCAAGGCTAACGTAGCTACAAGGAAAAGGAACCAATAGTTATTTTCGTAGGGGCGAAGAAATCAAGCTTAGACGCTTAAACCTAACCCTAACCTAGCCAATCCCCTAATGGAGTAATGTCTATTTACAAACAAGTAAAGAAAACTTACGCCTAACCCTGTTTCTAGTTTGAGAAGCACCAATTTGAAACATCCTGGAACTCACCCTGACAACTTTGGTGGATGCAGGTCAAAGCATACATGATGGTCAGGACTCGAGGGAGTCGAGGCAGGGGAGCATCGTCGCAAGCACCGCCAACACCGCCAGTGCCACCACCACCATCGTCTGAACTAGCCCTCCTACTGTGCTCGTTGGAAGCCATCAACGAGACTTTAAAGGGGCGACAACCGCTAGGGACTGAAGTGGAACCCCCACCATCTAGAACGGGTAATCTAGAAGCGTCAAGGGATTCAGGGGGAGGACCTCCACCTGAAGACATCACGTGGGAATTGTAGAAGATCAAACTTCCAGAGTTTGCTGGGGGTCACGCCAGGGAACGCGCGGAAGCTTGGTTGGAAGGCATGACCAGGTGTTTTTCCTTAAGGGACTATGCGTCCAAATCAAAGGCGAAGATCGCCATTTTTCAGTTAAGAGACAACGCCTTGAACTGGTGGGGAAACCTGGAAAGACAACTGCACCTTACCCCAGACACAGTATCTCGGGAACTTTTCGAAGAGAGGTTCCGGAGGAAATATCTACCGACGTACTACGAGGAATATCAGGTAGGGGAATTTCATGTCTTAGTACAAGGAAACAGAACAGTAGAAGAATATGAGATCAGATTTATGGAACTGGTCAAATATGTGTTGTATATGGATAATGACCAATGACAGGCAGAGCACTTCGTCTATGGATTGAACCCTAGGATATGAGCTATGGTGCGGATGTGGAAACTGTCTTCAGTGGTGGAGGCGGTGGAAAATGTGCGTTATGTGGAAGAACATATGAACTTGACCGGGGGTACAAGACCAACATTTCCGCATCACCCGAGGTTCGTAGGAAAGGCCCCAAGGACATTTCCTAAGGGAGGGGGCTCAAGGCCACCACCATATGGTAACAGAGTCACGCCAAGGACAATAGCTGCAGGGATTTGAATGGCAGTGAGTGCAGCATCTCATTCATCGCCAACGGTGCAGACATGACCACGACCATCTCAGGGAATGACTAGTAGGGGCAGGGGTTCCAGGGGAAGGAACTCATTTCAGAGATAGTCACATAACAGGGCACAGGTTCAATCTTGTGTTACCTGTTGGAGGTGTGAAGGACCCCATTACCAGCGCGACTGCCCAGAATTACAATCAGGGTTCGTTCATAGAGAAGGAAAGGAACCGATGGGGAGAGCAAGTAGCAGCCACCAGATTTACGCAGTGGTTAATAACCGCCAGGTCGAACATCAATCCACGGTGGTGGAGTCATCAGGTATGCTAAATCATATCAATGTTAATATTTTGTTTGATTCTGGTGTGACAAATAGTTTCATTTCACCATCTTCATTAGAAAAGAGTGGGTTGGCAGCCTACGAGCACGATGACTTTAAACAAGTCGAGATGGCTTCGGGGGAAAAACAAGCAGTAGGACCTAGTGTTTATAATTGTATAGTAGACCTAGGAGTGTTTACTACTAGATTGAAGGTATATGTCACTGCTCTTGGGGCATATGACCTAATCATTGGAATGGATTGGTTAGCAGCTCATCGAGCTTTGGTAGATTGTTTCGCAAAGAGGGTGCGTTGTGTCGATGATGAAGGAAGACCAGTAGAGATTCAGGGTGTACAGAGAAAAGTGTCGTTACGCTTTATATCCACTATGAAGGTTAAGCGATGCTTGAGACAAGGGTGTCGACTTTATGTAGTGGAAGTAGTGAATGAAAGGAAGGGAC